>VXAC01000984.1:24016-60639 GCA_013399225.1 Rhipidura dahli
AAAAAAAGAAAGGAGGAGGAGGAGGGGGAAAAAAAAAAAAAGCCAAACTCCTCCCTCTCCGCTTGGTTCCCTGGCAGGCGCGCACACACACCCGCACATACGCGCACCCGCACCCTTGGCGCCGGCGCTGCGGCTGCCGGGGCCGCCGGAGCTGCCGCACTGGGGCCGGGGGGGCGCGGAGCGGGCGCGGAGCCGATTCCTCCGGGCGGGCAGGGATTTGCAACTGAATGCGGTGGGAGGGCAGAGGGGGAGGGCTGTGCCAGGGAGCCCCCCTTCCCCCCCGAGAGCAGCTCCGTGCTTGAGGTGGAGAGCAGCCAGCTTCTTCCCAATCGTTTGGTAGCGATAGCTAAAGCGGAATAAAATCGGGGGAGGGGGGATAAAGAGGAGGCAGAAGCGTGTTCCTCTGTTTGAATTGTGCGTTTGTGCTGTGCGGCTTCTCATCCTCCTAGCTGGTCTTAAGTCCTTCTCTCGACACCTGCGATGCCCCGCTGGTCTTTTCCCACACTTCCCAGGAAGTTCCTGGACTTGATGAATCAAGATATTTCGGTGAATTATTAATGGAGATGATACTTCTTGGGGGTGATCACATGTGGCGGTTTCTATGTGAATGGAAAGCAGCAGAGGGGAATTTTCCAGGTGCCTGCCTTTGCTTGGTCCCTCTCTTCCCAGTGGGCTCCCCCTGGGAGTTATCTTGATGCAGAACGGCCTGAAATCTCAGCTTTTGCTGTGGGACTCATGGAGCCTCCCTGCACACATGCCTTTTGTACCTGTCTCCCGCACAAGCCCCTAAATACAGACTGAAATAAGGCTTTAGGTTTTCTTAATCTAAATATTAAGTCACTAGATGGAAATTGCCTGCCAGTTTATTATTTACCTGACAAGAGTCCACTCCAATTCAGCTGCACAGTGTCCTCTTAAGATTCATGGCAAATGTTGCAAGAAGTGAAGCTTTCTGCCATTTGCCTCTCACATCTCCACAGTCTTATGTTTGACCTTTATGATTTTTTTTCTCTGCTAGTAAATCTAAAGTCATCTTGTTTTTCTTTCTTCTGTTCCTTTTTCTTCCTTTGCTCCTACCCACCTTTCACAATTTTTGCATGCTGTATGTCTTAAGGATGGATCTGTGCTGGCTCTAAGCCATCTTTGTGTCCTGTTTCTGAACTATTTCAAGGCTTTTAGTATAATTTAAATACCCCGAGCACCAGGAATTCAGGTAGCAATCTTGCTGCTTGTGCTGTAATTTGTACAGTGCTGCAGCACCATGTCCACAGCATAGCTGAAACTGGTGCTGGGCTTGTTGTAAAGTGTGGACTATGTAAAATTTTCTTAACGAAGGTTGTTCTTTAATGTTTGATCTTTGTGTACTCTCAAGACTAATCAACAAGAAGGGAGATTTAATCCATGAAACGCAGCTAACAAGCACGCTCTAAGTGATGTCCAGGTGTTAGACAAACAAATTACTTGTTGGTAGAATTGCCTTGTTAAGGTTTAGGACCTGACATGCTACAGTGATCTCCAACCTAGGGGAAGGTTACCAGAGCTTGGGAAAAAGGATGTACCATTGATAGTGGATGCAAAGAATGCAGAATTTGCGGGCCACAAGGACAACTGGGAGGATTCCCAAGGTAAGGAATAAACTAATAAAGCTAACTCAGCAATTGTGCTGAAATCAGCTCCAACTGGGTGAAAGGTATTTCTGGCAGGGAGAGATCATGACTGCCAACTCATGGACCATCGACCCAAGAAATCCAACGACTCCAAGAGAAAGATTGAGCATGCAGAATAATTAGCATGAGAAGCAAGAGAATCATTAACCAACAGAAGATAGGACACTAATTAATAGAAAACTATGTAACTTGTAGCCAATGAACACTAATTCATTTGTTTGATGTAATGTATAAATAATAAAAAAATTCTAGTTGGTGTGCTTGATTTGTGAAATACCACCAAGCACCCAGGCTTGTGCAACTGTGAAATAAATAATCAATGTCTCTCTTGAGTGTGTCTTATTGGCTTGTTGCACACCAGGTAACGAACCTGATATTTTTTGACAACAGGCTCCTTAAGAAAGCCTTCAAGCTATTTGCCACAGTCACGGTGTTGGCAGAATTCGTCTTTTAAGGACTCTGTATGATACCTACAAAAGGCAAAACAGTGTAAATAAGCTGGATTCTGCTTTGCATATATTTGTGAACTCAAGCACATCACCTGGAATAGCCACTTAGGTACCACTGCCATTATCTGACCATTTTAGTCTTTCCTGCTGAGTTTGTCCAGCCTGCAGATCATTCTGGTTGCTCTTCTTTGAACTTCCCTAGTTCCCTCATTATTTTCTTTTTTTTTTCAGCAATGACAGGTCAGGAACTCAGTGAGTATTTGCAGAGCCTTCCCATGGGAGCTTTCTGGACACAGTCTATCTCTCTTTATGACAGACTACATTTGCAGGCTTTCTTGTTCCCTGCCATATTGCATTGTCGATTCACTGCCTACTCTAACCCTGAGGTCTCCTTGGGCATTATTCATTCCTAGATGTGTCATATTCTGGTTAGCTTTAATGAGGCTGGTTTTATTATTTTATTTTATTTATTTTATTTTATTTTATTTTATTTTGAAATTTATTTTATTTAATTTAATTTATTTTATTATATTTGTTCGGCCAGAGTGACATTATTAATATCCAAGAAGGAGTTCTGTATTTTTGTTAAAAAGGAAAGGTTAGTGCAGGAACAGTTGTGTTCTTCATAACATGTGCGTAAAACATTTATCTTCTAATCAATTATATGAATTTGTGGTTCACAAATTGAAGTCCATAGCTGTGTGAAGAAAACTTCTTTTGTTTTTGAGGGATATTGTCAGGATGGTGCTTTTCTTCCTCAGCCTTCTTCTACTGACAGCTATAAAGATAATAGAATTAGCAGATTAGATCACGTCATTAGCCAATGAGGAGTTCTGTATACCTGATACATTAGCGGAGTGAAAGGCTCTGCTAGGATTGTGAAAATTGATCAAAATAAACATTGGCTGAAAACAACTTTCCTGCCATGAGATGGAGACTATAAAAAGTTCAAAGAAGAACTCAATGTTCATGAGTCTAAGACTCCAAGACTGGAAAGGAGACAAACATTGTTTGCAGCTCTTGAACCAATCTCGTATTTAGAGATCAGAATGGGTACTCCAAGTAAAACAGACCGTCTCACACCTGTCTTGTCTGTGGCTCTTCTCTTAAGCAAGCATTCCTGCCCATGAACTGACAAGGAATTAGCCAGAGTGAAGATCCCAAGTGGCAACTTCTGCCTCTGCAGTCTCTGTGGAATGCCCAAACCCTGCAGACTGTGATCAAAATGCCCATGAATCTCAGTCACCAGCACGAAAATGAAATACAGTGTGAGCTAGGAATATATGATGATATTCTCTAAGCTACTTAGGTGAAATACTATTTTCAAATAATAGAAGATGTGGCATTTAAAGACTAAACAGCCACTTATGGTTCACTACAAGCTGCAGTATCTGTGAAACTGAATATTATCTCTGATCTGAATATCTCACTTTGCAACTCCACACTTCAGAGTTTGTCCAGCCTCTTCCAAAAATGAAGAGGGACCTTACTCTGACTTTATAAAGGGGAAACTTCAGTCTAAGATAATTTCTCTTCACTCTTTTCCCCCTTTTTTCTTTTCCTAGGAGTGGGGAGCTTTGCTTTCTCTAGCCTGAATGCCACATCTTTAAAGACTTTAAGCCCAGTCCTGTAAATCTATGTGCAGTGATCAAGGATTAGCCAGACAATTGTAAGGGCTGAGATAATGTTACATTTTACCATTCCTCAAGCAAGATGTGCTTCTTATAGCACTGGAACAGCCCTGGTGTTTTCTAGTCCTAGTCTGTTACAAATACCTAAGAAACAGGTAGCACAAACCAGTTTCCCACCTTCTGTTAATTCCTCCTGGTCTTCTTGGCCACTGGAGGAGTGATAGTTTGCCCAATGGATCCCAGTGATTGCATGCAGCCCTGCGTAGCATATTTGTTCTCAGTCTCTGAATAGTTTTGTTCTTTGTCAATGTTCTTCTTCCAGTGAGGCCCCCAAAACTGTAGAAGGAGATTATTCCAATGAACCCGAGTGCCTTGTTCTAATTGGAGTTTGTTACATGTTTTAGCCCCTTCTAGAAGTGGTGAAGAAAAGCAGAAGATGGCTTGATTGGTTCCTTCATAAGTCACATGAGGAGCAATCAATTTCTGCCTATCCCACAGATATTTTAGGGTGAAGAAGATTCCCACTGTGAGATACAAAAGAACAAAGAAACAAAATGTGAATCGGAGCTTGCTGATTTTGTGGAAACATTATGGAACTTGCCTGTTCTTTCTTAGCTTTCTGTCTGAACCTCTCAGCTGCTTCCCAAGTAGGGAACCTGGTACTGCAAATTCTTGCAGTTTCATGTTTTCTTGAATGTCTGTCTTACCCCTTTTCAGTGGTGAAGGTCAGGGAATGATGGTAATTAGAAAATAATAATGACATTTTTGGTTTATCCTTGAAATAGTTGTATTTATTCATTAATAGTGCAGTTCTCCTGAACAAACTGGAACTTCAGTCTTCTTGTCTAGATTGAAGATGAAAATTTATTTTCAAAACTATTGATTTTCCAGTCAACTACCACACTGTCTGTTGCTCTGCTTCTGTGGGTACCTGTAAACTGTTTTGAAGATAGACAGATTTTCTTCAAGGAATAGCTTTACTTCTGAGTTGAATAATCCTGACCATCATGGTCCCTCACCAGTTTTTCCTTTTTAGTCCATGCCTTTTTTTGCCTAGGGATGGTAAAAACAATCTCATTTTGGATTAATCTCGTACTGAAACAGATCTTTTCAAAACTGTCATATACCTCTGAATTTCTTAGCTCTCCTAATTCCAGTGGTATTAAAATATCACAAGAACAGCTGTTGTTATGGTGCTTGTGAAGTCAGTAATTACAGAATTGTGTTGTGAAAGTAACAAGCTGAAGGGTGGCAGGTAAGTTTCATACACAGATAGTTTAAATACATTCTGCTGAACCAAACCTTTGTATTTCAGGCTTCACCCCTCACTCATGGCAATCTACCAAGAAACTCTGCTGTTAAAAATAATATAACAGCATCCTTCACCTTTTGCATTCCCAATATGTCGGATTGATCAGTCCTGACAGAAGCATAAAAATGTCAGCGTAACAAATAAGATGGGTAAATAGCAGCTAATGCCTTGGGAGTTTCATTGTTTCAACAGGTACATGAAGTTATAATTGCACTAATCAGCATTCCTGCAAGCAGCCAGCTCTTCAACTTGCCATTCAAAAGGCCCGAAAGGACAGAGACTTCTTCCATGCAAAACACCATGAAGATCAACTAAACTTCAACCAGTATGGTCTTTAAAAATGAAAGTTTACATCATTAGGATAAGCGAGGAGCCAGCACACATCTGCATGCATGGGATTGCAGCAAATGAAAAATCATATTCTATCCCTTTAGCTGAATAATCATTACTCAATAAAATCAGTTGATGATCAAATTTCACTGTACGTCATCCAGCTGCAGTCAGAATCTTGATAACTTCCCTGGAACCGATAAGAAAGGTTATCGGTGATAATCTGATGCTGCTGTTGTAGGAGTTGTTAGTCATGGGCACTAGTCAGAATCTGGAGCTACTACCCCTTTCCACATGCAATGTTATTTTAGCAAAATTAGGAGGCAGTGCATTTTTTCATTGCAAAGTTAAAGCTTTGGGTGCTTTGGGAATATTTTACAAGATACATATAAAATTTTTTCAATAAATGCTTAATTTTCTGTGAAAAAATCCTTTTAATTTATTGTGTAACCTGCAGAACTCTTCTACATGATTGCATTTGTTGTCACAAAGCCCCACTTTGGCCATGAAACCTATTACTTATTTGTGTGAAGCTAAAGTTCCTACCAGTCCCCTGTCAGTTTGTATCCATCGATTCTTTCTTCTCGAAGGGCTCAGACTTTCTGTGTAAGTTACCATGGTTTAACCAGTTCCTTGTCACTGCCTGAGCCACAGTGACTGTCTGTGTGTACTCTCAGATGGTAGAGAACACCATGTAATTTGATTTTGTCAATCCCTTTTCAGTGTGGACTGGGCTAAAAAGAATTTTCTTCCATTTGTTCATGGCTAAGAGTGCCTCTATGAACAGGTACTGTGCCTCAGCTGACGTAGGCTACTCACTGTGCAGTAATAACTTGCTTGTGAGTCTGACATGAACATACTTTGTATTTTAATAACCTGTGGAGAAATAACTCTCTTTTCTACTCTAGCCTGAACAGTAGCTAGTACAATGGGAAAAAAAGCACTCAAAGAGTCATGCAAATAATTAATACATCAAAATCACAGTGTATTTTTCAGTAGAGCACACATACACACATCCATTTGCAGATTTCCTGGCCCAAAGGATTTGTCACCTAAATAGAGATGAAAGGCAAATGCTAAAAAGGTAAATGAATAGAAGAAGTGAGTTAAGATTCATGCAGTGGGTCAGTTAAATCTGGGGATAAAATCCAAACCTGGCTCTAGCTCACCCCAGTATTTTATCCCCTTATTCAGAGTGCTTGTTGTGGCTGGTTCCTACCAAAGGTTTTAAAGAAAGATATGCAGGCATATCTTTTAAATTTCTCAGATAAGTCTTGCTGAGAATCACAGGTCACTCTTTTCCCCCAGGCTGATCAGTTCCTCCTTTTCAGGATTAGGATTTAGTCCAAATCTACATCTTTCCTGATACCAGTGTTGGCACATACACTGGTCTGTCTGTTAGGCTAGGTCATTTACACAATGAATAGTAGAGTAGTTTTCTAAAAAGTGGTGTTTGGCTTTCCCCCATCTCCTCCACTTTTTGATTCATATAGTCCCAAGTATGTTCCTTGCGTGGCTGCAGTGACCTGTGGGGTTACACCACTGCTGAATTCTGCAACACACATCCACCCCCCCCCCACACAAACCTCCCTTACACTAAGGCTGCTAATGCATATTGCCTTTTTCTTAACAAAGCAGTTTAAGTCATTTCCTCCTCTACCTATGGGCTTGTCATTCCTGCCTCTGGCCTGCTCACCTCTCTCCAGTTTTGTCATCAAACCATCAATGGTATGTGCTGTAGCCTGGTCACAGAAATAAATATGGTCACAAATTACTCTTGACAAAGTTAGTTTTGTAACTTGGGCCATTCAAGTCACCTGTTGCACTGCTAAATCTGAGAGTGTTGAGAACCACTGCACCTCTGTGTATGTGCAGGAGAGTGGTGGTTGGGGGAAACTTTTTAAATGACTGTGTCACTGGAAAAAATGTACTGTCATATTACACATTAAGAGATACATTCCCTTTTCAGCAGAAATTGTATAGCAGCATAGCAATAAAAATGATGAAAAGTCCCCAGGACACCTGTGAAAGATCGTTCCCTAGCTATACACAGAATTTGAAGTGACCTAGAATTTCGTATTAGCATTTACTTGAGCTAATCAGTGAATCTGCTGCTGCCTTTCTATTTGACAGCTGATATTGTCACCCCAGAAGAAACAAACACCCTTTGCACCACATCTTTGTGAGTTCTTCGTATTCTACTTGCTTTATTTAAGAAAGTAATTTGCTGTTCCTGATGTTTGGCTGAAGGCAGGGGCCTAGCAAAGTTTCTGGTGACACTTCACATGACCTACTTTATTCTTGTCTACAACAGGTCTTTTTCCCACTTCCATCTTTTTGGAATTCCTCTCATCAGCTTTATTACAAAAGCTTTCATCTGAAGAGTGGAAATTGCAGCTCTTTATGCCTTTCTCTGAAGCCACCAGGTGAACTTTGTGATTCCAGTTTATGAAGTCTAGTGACCAGAACAGTTTCATAACTTTCTTGTCCCTATCTCTTGTGGCTGTAACAATTTTCTTACTGTAGTACAGTGGCACTAATCTCAGTCTGCATCTTAAGAAGGCAGGGGTATTTTGGATTTAAGCAGATCTCTAAGTTACAAATGAAGGTGTGATAGCAGCAGAAAATGTACAAATGTCCATGCAGTGTTTGTAAATGCATATACTTTTCTTAGAAGGCTGCAATGATTTCAAGATTTCCACCTCATCTGCTTCCATGCTGGTAACTTGTAACCCCTCATCCTAATCCTCCAGGGTTACTTACATGGTTGCCCACTCATCCTGTGTCCTGCATCCTCAAGCCCTGGCACTTTCAAGGAACTTTTAGAAACCAGGAGCCAAACTCTTGGCAGAATTTTTTATGGCTCCCTTCAAATGGAGTTGCACAACAACCCTATGCGTGACATTAGATGTAATGTCCCTAAGGATGAGGCAGCTCACTGATGGTTGCTAAGAAATGCAAAGGAAATACTGAAACTGCATAATGCAGCTGGCTACTCAGCCTGGTGTTAATATAATTTTGGGTCATTTTTCCTTGAATGAAGAGAAGCATTCTCTCCTCTGTTAAGGATTTCCAGTCAGAAAGAGAAGCGGCAACCTTTTATTTTGCATTTAATGAGAATAGTCCCCACTAGGAAAGAACATATTGTCAGGACCTTTTTTATTTACTTTCTCAATTAGTAGCAAACTGTGATAGTAATTCACAAGAGAATTAACACACTGCCTTCTGCATTTCACTGTCTCCTTTTCCTGTAGCTATTTCAGGAACTGCAACACTGTGGGATACACCTAGATCCCATTAATAGGTACTATACTGAAAGGGAAAAAGCTAAACATCCTCTGCTAGATCCTCTTTCTATTTATATAGAAATATAGCTCTAATATAGGTCTATATTTCTAATATAGATCCTCTTTTATTCAGCTGGCCTTCTATTAGGATAGGAAACATTTTAGCAGGAATTTAGATTGAAGCAGGTGGAGTTCTGTAGGAAAAGACCACGTCGTAGTTGAATGAAAATGGTAATGAAGGGGAAGACAGTAGCTGCTTTGGGATTCCTGTTGGAAATCCTAGCTTATTGACCTAGGTTGTAGCTCTGCACGTTAATAGAAACAGACTAAACTTTGGGCACCTGAGTAGTCCAACCAAGTCTGGAGTGTTCACCTTACATCTTTGTTGAGTCAGGGCTCGAGGTACTATGGGGATTAGCACTGCAGTAAAGCTCCACTGCAGACTCTGAAGAGTTAAAAAATCCTGTTTACATGCTCTTCTTGAACTGGGTGAGGAATATTTCCTGAATCCACAGGCTTTGTTTCACACTTGAAATACTGTATAGCCTATTTGAATATTTTTGTAGTGCTTAACATTAGCATCTCTCACACAGTTTACATTACTTTGACTTATGGAAGTCCCACTGTGGAGGATTGGGAAAAACGAAAGTTCTGTGTTAGTAAACCCATGACAGAAAAAAGAGGCAATTATCTCTTGTTTTAAAAGCTCCAAAGTGTAATTCTTGCAGTTAATTCCTGCAAGTTTCAGAGAATCTAGGATGAATTTGGTTCGTGATAGATATTTATATTCTCTTTGAATCAGCTGTATATTTATATACAAGAACAGTGATTTCAGTAACAATCTTCTACTTAAACTTGCAAATCAAATAGACCCTATGGGGCATCTGATGTAAATTAGTGAACTGTTGTTAGAGGTCCAGCTGAGTATCTAATGCTATGGATAAAAATAGGTTTCTCGGCATGTCCTTGACCAAAAAAAAAAAAAAAAAAAAAAGAAAGAAGAGTTCATAAGGCTCTTTCTTACCAGCATTAATTTCCCCTTTTATTTTCTCCCATATGATTAGTTATGTATTAGGTAAACACCGCATCAGGGAAAATGCCCAAGAACTATTTGGAGATATAAAATCAGCCTAATGTAACACACACCCAGCAGGAACATAACCCATAGGAGCTGTTGGGATGGGGCCTTAGGAAAGAGCCATAATTTATAATTGGCCACTGTACATCTGACAAAAAAGAGAGAAACTGTGAGTTCAAAAGGGACTTCAAAATGTGAACCTGTCAAAGCCTGTGCATTGTATTTGCTCTGGATGGTGCATTAACATCTCTAGCGAAGCTTATGCTATTTTGAATGATGGAGGTCCTACTGTGTAGGGCCGGGGAAAAAGAAATAAAGTTCTGTATTAGTAAGCATGTGACTGGTAAAAAAGGCAATTATCTCTTTCTTTGAGAGCTACAAAGTACAGTGGTGGTAGCTTCTGACAAGAGTAAACTAGATGTGCACAGCTTAAAGGCAAACTGAGGACATGCAGATGAAAAGTTCAGCCCTTTTCTCCTTCCCCCCTCCTTTCTTTACCCACCCTTGTGATCTCTTTGCTACTGCTGGAGAGAAAATCTGGGGCACTTGTTTCTTTCATTTCTTCCAGATTGTTATTTTATCTTCATTTTTGGTAGAGTGGTAATGATATCCAGTGGCTGCTTAGATGAATCACTGATAGATATTCCTTAGGGATATTCCAGAAAAATGCATCCCAGCCAGGACTTATTTCCTAAGTCGCAGCATGAATTTGAAACCTATACCATCTGCCAACAGTAATCAGCTCCTGTCACTGGTCAGGTTTCCATTATTTTTTTCCTTGGCTCTCTTCTTCAACCCTTCTATTTTATCCACTTGCACCAGCAATTAAAGGCTGTAATGAATCTCTAATGCACATAAGGAGGCAAGAACACACACAGAATTCTTTCTTACCCTTGCATTTTATCTCCAGAATATTACGGTTCTTTCCATCCTTTGCACTCACTTAGCTTATGCTGGCTTGGTTTGGAATTTAGAAGATACTTCCATTTATTTTCTTAGGCAGTTTGCAAGAGAAAACCTAGTTAGACATTTCTCCCCTCTGGAATCTGCAAAGGAATAGGGGTATAATCAACAGAAAAAAAAAATCAGAAATATTATAGTGAAAAGACAGGTGAGCTCTATTCAGGGATACAAAATCTTGAATTGAAAAGTGACGTACAAAGGCTCCACATCCATTAAGGAGGTGAATACTGCTTCTGAAAGTGCAAAGTAATCTCACTAAAATTATTTGTGTCACAAGATGACCAAAGGGCTTTGGAGAGGGTTTGTCCTGCTACTTCTGCACCACTCTTTTGAACCTAAGCTGTGCTTGTTACCAGGATTGGTTTGGAGCTGGGAACTGATTGTCACAGAAGCTGCCCTGGCCACATTGCAACATCTCCCTGCAAAATCTCTGAGCTGCGGCATTGCCTTTTATGGAAAAGTTCCCCTTCCAGTGCAGCTTTTGGAATGGCACATCAGCTCTCCCTCCTCAAGAAGGCCTTTCCAGTTGGCCTTCACCGACTGCGTCAGCTGCCAGGTAGAAAGCAATCCATCACTGCTTTCACTCTCTTACACAGCGAGCAAATTTTTAAAGGAAAACGCTGTTAGAGCCGGATGAAAATAATTTCCCAAGCTTGCACGACAATGTATCCATTGCCACAGCAGTACTGAGAGCTCCTGCAGCCGAGCTGACACGATATTGGGTGAGAACTTCTGGGCTTCCTTGCGTGGGCCCATGCTGCTGGCACAGAGCTGGGGCAAGCCAGGTGTGATGCACAGGGTGGGAATGAGACTGCCTTCACACCAGCACTGCCCAGCCCATCATTCTGCACTCCCAAGCAGTGGATCTGGGGGATAGGTTGCTGCAAAACAGGCATCTGGCCTGGATCAAGAACAGGCTCACAGTTGCTTTTTCTTTGGTTGTTGAACAGAGCATAGATTCTCAGGAATGAATGATGATGTGTTGGTACAGTGGCTGCGTGCTGGCTATAGGGCAACAGACAACTGCTGATACAGCCAACTGGTAAAAATTCACCTGTCACCACTGGCAAAGTGAATTAATACATTACATCCACGATCTGTGAAGAACTCTGAAGCCAAGTGTACTATATTGCCAAAGCACGGCCTTATTATTTTTGGGATTTTTGGTAAGAAGCGTCCAGCTCCTAGGGCTGCAGAGGCTGAGGAGGGTGTAATTACATGTTACATTTGGGAAGGATGCTTGGGAAGTGCTGAAGACTGCATTGCAGTTCCCCATCCCAGCTCGCCCAGCTCTGCTGACACAGCTCGATGAGAGCTGAACCAGTGAGCTAGGTCACTGAAGTTATTTTTCTGTGACTTCTCAGGGTTAGCTTTAACCCCAAGCATTTGAGTGATCTGGTTTACAGAGCAGTCAGATAAACAGTTGCTGTGGCTCATCAGAGAGGGTAAGGCTGCAGCATGAAGGGAGAGGCAGAGTGGGTAACTGCGCTGCCCCAACCACTCTGTTTCAGCTCTCTGGCAACCCCTCCGTGTCAGAGTTGAAGAATATGGTGTATATTTTGCAGCACTGCTCCCAGAGGTATGAGTATCTTAGGAACAGCCACTTCTCACTGTACAGTCTTCATCTTAAAATAGAGCAGGCTAAAATATGTTTGTTTACAGTAAAACAAAAGCTCTAGATGGAACAAATTAGCCCTGTGGTATTTAATTTGTGATTCAAGCTCATCTATGACTCTTCCAGTTTCTCTTCAATTAAAAGAGCATGTAACTGCACGTAAATATTTAGCCTAGTCACATTGAGACAACATTTAGATTTGGATGCCAAACTGCTTGTACTTTTCAGTGGCATTTGGGTGGTAAACTCTTACTTCTTTGTTTAAAATCAATGCCAGGATTCCAGGTAGGCTTTTTTCCCCTTTTATTTTGTGACTGGTTGTTGTATTATAGAGATCAGGTAAATATATGATTCTCCCACTAATAATGGAATAAAACTTCATATAATATTGGCACTTCTGTAACAAAAAAAGCCACACACACTAAATTTTTAGCAAATCCTAGCTAACTGGTACATTTGCAGGGTGCCCTGTCATGATCAAAAAGATTCTGTTATCATCTCTGTAGGAACGTCCCAATGAGGTCATATTACATTACCCCCTGCTGGGGATTTTCCCTCTCATGTCTCCTGCTTGGGGCTAAAAAGATTTTAAAATGGGTGTTCAGTGTCCCACTGAATTAGCCAAAATCTCAGATTAGAAAGCAGTGATTTCTACTTATTTTAATCAACTTTGTACCAGTCTTGTTCATCATCCTTTCAACAAAAGAATTGTTTATCCCATTTTTTTAATTAGATCTCAAATTAATATCTTCCAGGGGAGGCACAGAAATTAATTGGAATCATAAATGTACTCATATTTGCTGATGTGTTTTAGCATACTACAATTCAGATGCAGTGTATATGAATAATACTTAATAAAAGTTTGCCTGATGGGACACAGGCTAAAAAGATACCTCCTTTTTTTTCTTTAGATCTGACTGTAGTTATGTGAATTTCTCATGTTATACTTCCCTCTGCCTTTCCAGGCCTTTGTACTGCTGATGAGCAGAAGGCAGAGGAGGTAAGGTCACTCTTCTTTTCCTGTTTCCCTGTCATCATCATCAACTGATGTAGTTGCAACAGAAATTATATTGTTCTTGTTTGTTCTCTCCTCTGAGACCACAAAGAAACTCTTCTGAATGTTAACAAAATGCTCAAAGTATCTGTCTGGTATGTAGAGAAAGGCCTCTGTCATCCTGTTTCCTGCTCCTTAGTATTGAAAGTAGCTGCCAGAATCATAAGCCCAGCATGGTGGCAGTTGCCTCACACAGTGACTCTGTTTATTTTGTTTGCATGAAGCTTTGAAGTTGGATCCTCATGGTCCTTTAATCAGGAGAAACTCATTGAGCTCTTCGGCTTAATTTTCAAACACTGACTTATCCAAGAAGTGGGATGAAAGATATGGTGTGGAGCAGGCAAAAGCTGAGAAACACAAATTTGATGTTTTCTAATTGTTTTTTTGGATGACTAGAAAGTTGGGAAGTAGACAAACATTTTCCTTCTCAGTGCTTTATCCCCTGTTACTATGTACATTGCTACCCATCCATGTCCATGATCTATTGTTGTCACCAAGGTGTTCTTGGGCTGCAAGGCACTTTTTTATATTATTGGCTTTGTAATCACAGAAAACAAAATCTCGTCGTGACTATTTTGTAGTGAAGAACAAAATCCTTTTTTTTCTGTCTTTCCATATTACCTTACCACATTCTGCTTGCAGAAATATGTGCATTCTCTGGAACAGACTCACTGATAAGGTGCAAATCCATCTCCCTGCTATGTATCCATTAATTCCCACTGATATTATATAGATGTCTTTAAATCTAAAAAAATCCAAGCAACAAACAAACAAAAAAACATAACCCAAACCCTTACTTTGTAAAATAGTCACCCTACTTCCTTTATTAGTAATTTTTATTACAGTTTGAAAGATTATCACTTGCATCAGTTACCACCAATCCCATTTTTGACTCTGCCCCATAACACACTCATGAGAGTCTACTTGTACAGTGTTTGGCTTGGCTTTTTTTTGTCTCCACCTATGAATTAAAACAAAGTTCAAGTGTACCAATGTGTTTTTCTGACATTGGTATGAATGAGTGCAAGAGTGATTGATGGGTCAGGGGGTCATTCTGCTAGCCAGAGGCACCTTGACAGGCTGGAAAAATGGGTTGTCAGAAATCTCACAGAGTTCAAGAAGAGGAAGTTTAAAATCCCAGACCTGGGGAGGAAAAAGCCCATGCACCAATATACACTGGGTGCCACCCAGCTGGCAGGCAGCTTTGCAAAAAAAAATGTGGAGGTTCTGTTGAAGACCAAGTTGAACATGATCCAACAACATGCCCTAGTAGCTAAGAAGGCTAATGTTATCCTAGGCTACAGTCAGCAAAGTATTGTCAGCCTGTAGAGGGATGTGATCCTTCTCCTTAATTCAGTGCTTGTGAGACCACACCAGGAGTACTGTGGACATGGCCCTGGACAACTGTCTCTAGGTGATCCTGCTTAAGCAGGAGACTTGGATCAGATGACCTCCAGAGATTCCTTCCAGCCTCAACCAGGCACAAAAAATATGCAGTTATGCAACATAACCTATTCTAAAACATTGCCCCTGAGATGGCTGGTGAGCCTATGATACAAGGGACAAAGAGAATACATTGGTAGAACAGTCCCTAGCACCAAAAGATCCTCCCCAGGTTAGGATGAACAGAAGAAACTTTCCCCAAGCTGCTTTGCTTTGGTGTGCTAATGTACCCCAGTTCTGCTTCCCTGGTTGGCCATTGGCCTCCTTGCCCCTTTATACCTTATATGTCCCTGCCCTAGAAGGTTCTCGACTCCATCTTCCCCCCACTGGCCCTTGCCCTATTGCCACTCTTCCAGAATTTCCCCATTGGCTCCCATTCCCTCATCCCGCCTGTGTACCACCCTCATGCCCTCAGATCATTGGCCCCTGATGCTCGATCCGCTCCCGTACTTAAACCTGGTCCCTCCATCGTTCCTTGTCTTCGTCCCTGGAACCTTTCTGGAGTGTGACTGCATTAAACTCCTCCCATGGAACCCCATACTGAGACCTTTCCTGGCTGTTTGTCGTCAACCCATTTACTGGAGCTATCCATATGTGTGTGTGTGTGTGTGCACACGTGTGTGAGTGTGTGCTGGTCCTGCTGAGCAGCTTTGCATCGGACATGCTTTTAGGAAGGTTGCGGCACCTCGCACTCCGGCACCGCACAGTCGCAGCGGACGGCTCGCCATGTGGAAAGGCAATCACCTAAGAAATGTTTCTGTCATTTGCTAGGACAACTCTGTTTTCGCTCCTGCCCTGCCTCTGCTTGCATATCAAGGGCATTTTGATCTTGCAACAGAGTTTAAATGAATGCCAAGACTTCTCCAGTTCCACGGGCGCTTACTAATTCCATTTGAGGCCATTATCAGTAGTCAAGGTGTATGATCAAATGGTGAAGTTCCACATTTGAACAGCTGTATTTATTGTCGAGAATATGAGTTTTACATACACCTGCAGAGAGGTGGAGTGGCAACAAGGTCCACCATGTCCCTTTCCAGCTGATGGTGATGCTCCACAGTAGGAAAATGAACAATTAATGCCTGTGTGGCAGGAGTGGCATCTGCCCAAAGAGTGCAGAGCAAAGTACTCCAGCAGATGCCATTATCTTTCTGCTTTTGCCTATTCACAGGAAACAGAGAAATGCTTCCCCTGTTCCCCTGTCCAAGGATCTCCAAGGAATCAGGCGTTAGGCTGCCAGTTGAATTATACTGCAAAGTGAGCTGAACAATACAATCTTTTTTTTTTTTTTTACAGCTCTATAATTTCCAACCATAAATTTAATTGGAAATTTTAAGGATAAGAGACTACTAAAAGTGAAGTGTTTTAAAAGTTATTGACTGAAGTAAAAAGAATTGTGAACTAAACAGGGATCTCAATTGCAAAAAAGAAAATTAATCTATCTATTAAATTATTTGCATGGGCAATATCATCATAATATCTCAGCACTTTAGAGGCATTATGAATTTTCTCAGTTCACTGTAACTTCATCAGAAAAAGTTTGTGTTCTGCTCTAAAGTGGGACCCACTGAAGGTGTGCAACACTTCTGCCACAGAACTATTTATTTTCGTAACTGCCTCTAGACAGATTCAAATTTATATCACATTTCCTGTATTTTAGAAAGTTGTTTGTCTTAGTTTATGTTCTAATCAAAATTAGGTTTAAAGTCTGCAGAGCATTTTGTTTTTAGAGTGACTTCTTCAGTTAGAGATGTAGGTAGAGCACCCTGAATCGTCTTACTCATATGGATTCCCTCCCCTTTTTCACACTTGAGGTATTTAAAACAAACTCTTCCATAAACTATGGTACTAGAGGCAAAAAACAAAAGAAAAGAAAAAATTGAAGGAAATTGCATAGGTGTGATACAAGTTTGTGAGTACTCCTCTACTGAGAGAAACTGCTTCCACATAAGCAAGTTCACTGATGACTCAAAGCTGGGAGGAGTAGCCAATAGCCCAGAGTGTTGTGCAGGCTTTTAGAAGGACCTTGACAGGTTGGAGAGATGGAGATGGGCAGAGTGGAACCTTCTGAAATTCAACAAAGGCAAATTCAGGGTCCGGCACCTGGGGAAGAACAACCCCAAGCACCAGGACAAGCTGGGGACTGACCTGCTGGGAAGCAGCTGTGCAGAGAAGGACCTGGGGGTCCTGGTGAGCAGCAAGCTGCCCATGAGCCACCAAGAAAGCCAAAGGTATCCTGGGGCGCAGTAGGAAGAGCACTGCCAGCAGGTCGAGGGAGGTGATCCTGCCCTCTGCTGAGCCCTGGTGAGGCCACATCTGGAGACCTGTGTGCAGTTCTGGGCTCCTCAGTACAGGACAGACATGGGGCTCCTGGAGCAGGTCCAGTGGAGGGTGACAAAGATGATCAAGGGGCTGGACCATCTCTCTTACAAGGTAAGGCTGAGAGAGCCAAGCCTGCTCAGTCTTGAGAAGAAACAAGTGAGAAGAAATTTCATCAATGTCTATCAGTATCTGAAGGGAGGGTGTCCAGGTTCTTCTCAGGGGAGCCAAGCCCCTGGCAAAGAGTGAATGGGGGGACTGAAAACTGATGCACAGGAAATTCCACCTGAACATGAGGCAGAACTTCTTTACTGTGTGGGTGACTGTGCACTGAACAGATTGCCTAGAGATGTTTTGGTGTCTCCCTCACTGGAGATATTCAAGAAACATCTTGGCACAATCCTGTGCCACGTGCTCTGGAATGACCCTGCTTGAGCAGAGAGGATGGACTAGATGACCCCCTGTGATCCCTTCCAACTTGACCCATTCTGTGATTCTGTGAAATTATTCTGTGAAAACTGCACTGCTGCAATACGTGTCTGTCGATTTGTAATGATTCACAAACTGCTGGACTTTCAGCCAAGGAGCAATTTTCTTTCTGGTTTTGTGCTTTTTCCCTACGTTATGTGTTCAAGTACTCCAAAACAAGCAGATATTGGGTACTAAAGTATTATGCACTGGAAAGGAGAAAGAGTGAAATATGTTCATACAGTGCTTGGATTCTCATTTTTCCCAGTCATTTCAAATGCAGAACCAGTTAGAAGTTGAAAGGGAGAGGGAAAGGGAAAAAAGACAGGTGACACAGATAGAAGGATGCAGTGGGTAGTCTGGCAGTGACACTGGAGGTTAGAATGCACCACTGCTGTGTCTGCAATGCTGCTACATGTGTACAGATTTTGAGTGTTTGCAGATACAGTTAATATAGGGTGTTGCCACCCGAGTATTCCAATCCCAGAGCAGGTGGGAAGCATGCTTTGCTGAAGCTGGTTTAGGTTATCCTAGCTCATTATGTGCAGGTTGGCCCATGTGGGGGTAGGTGCGCTGCAGTCGTGCACCTCAGTATTGCCAAACTCTGGGGTTAGAGACAGTGGATGAGAGAGAGAGAATGAAAACATGTGGGTGTATATTCAGACTTTATTCAGGACTTCTAGTCCACTGGTTCTGCTGCACTGACGACATCTGACAAATTATCATGAAAGTACTCATGTGGGTTGGAGTCAATTTGGTGTGGATGAATAACCTACACTGACCTCCATGTTGTTGTGTTAAGTTTATTGTGCCTGGTACTCACACTAATTGGGTGGAAACTTGATTAAATATCTCCATACTGTGCTGAAGCCATGGATGAAGAGCTGCAATGTCAAACCATACCTGGAGACCTTCTAATGCCAATTAGGTCAGTGGACCAAGTCCTTGTCGTGCAGCGAGCAGTGTCAGGGCCCAACACTCACCATAATATTTGACATCTACAAAATTACAAAGCTTTTGCCTTCTAGGATTTTTTTGCTTTATGAAAAGTATTTCAGAAGGCTGAACTTGTTGCAAAGGCATCATAATGCTGCCTCAGATCTGGGAATCTTTGCTACTGTTTCTCAACTGGTAGGTACAAGTCTCTTTAAAATTGGTATATGGACATTTCCCTCTTCTAGAAGGAAAGTAGCCCATGAGCATTGGAGGCAAGCCTTCTTTCTTAGATGTGGGTCATTTGAGGTTGGAGAATTGTATCTTATGTTTAAGTGACAACCTTTTGGTGATCCATTCAGTAGTAGGATCTTCTTACCCTGTCATCTCTTTTCATCAACCTCACAGGAATTTAAGACTGTTACGGCCTCGCCCTTTTGTTCAGCTTGTCTAAATTGGGCCAATGAGTTCAAAAGTCATGCTAAGAACAAGCTCTTGGAGACATGAATATCCACAGAGCAGTAGCACTTTGGAAAACAGATTTGAAAACAGTACCACACTATAATAGAAAAAGCTGCTTTGGTTTGTGTGGTTTGTGGAGCATAGCAATGGAGTTGCTTGAATATGTGATCTGTCTGGGCAACAATTTCACTGAAGTAGGATTTTCTGAAATTTTATGGAGATAGAGCTCATTTATCTGTGATTGGTATGATAACTGAAGCATTTGTTTTAAATTTCCAGAAATTGTAATTCCTAGATATATAAATTCACCTGGCAGTCAAAACAGCTATTAGAAATCCCACCAAAGTCTTGTTGTTTTTAATCCCATATCCAGGCAAGAGGCCAAACTGTTCAACAGTTTGGACACTGAGCTTTTCAAGCTCAAGAATTGAGTCTGTGCTGGGTCCAAATAAGCAGTCTGTTGCTGCTGTCATTTTATATGGTCAGTTTTAACTCTACATTGCACTCTCCAATTCCCACAGCTGCTCATTTTAGTGGTACCAGTGCTGACTCAGCCAGCTGGGATGAAGTGGTCCTGCCTTTGTAATGAGTCAAGGAAACACACAGGCAGGAGGAGTGGGTGTGAAGCAGCCTAATCCACTCTAATCGACGCTGGTCACCAAACTGTATGCCATTAAGAAATTATGGGAACGTCCCAGCCAAATCTAAGGAAAGAATCTAGCAAAAAACACTCCCAAAGGCTCTTGTGAGTACTCTGAAATTGTACTTATTTCAATGAATGGCCTGGGATGGTCTGTCCAAACCTGAAATGCAATGAATCTGACCTGATTTACGTGAATAATTTGAGTCATAACTTCTTCCAGCTGACGACTAAGGCTCTGGCAAGAATGATCACATCGTAATTTATCAATGAAATGGGCTTCCAGCATGCAGAATCAGCAGGATCTTTTCCTTAGCCTGAGTAACACATATTGTTACCTCTTGCTTGGTCAGAGGTGAGATGCTGCTCATTTGGCCTCATTGAACTCATCGGAGAGCCTGTGGGTAATTTAGTTGGAGTTTAAATAAAACTCCACTGGAAAGCCATTGCTGCTTTGGGACTCACCATTTTTCTCACAGTTAGGTCCGTTTCTGTGAAATGCAGTCATGCTCTCAGGTGTTCTTTCCAGGCTTTTTATATGGATAGCCATGAAGGACATAACCAAAGCTGAACACAGGTTTTTGTTTTAGTCTGTGTACTATGAGTTTATGTATCTGCTTTTCCATGCTTTCTATAATTTTTGGCTAAGGCAAAATGAAGTGTAATGTATTAATTTTCTAGCATGCTTTCTAAGCTATTACCTCATTTGATTCAGGGTTTTCTGTTCGTACTCTTTTGGCCTGATCTTGGTATAAATTTAAATGTTTCACCTACAGATGCCAAATTTTTATTAGCCTTTATGAAGATTTTTTTTCTGCTACTGGAGAGTGTGCTATATTTCTGTCATATAAGCATTTGCAATATCTTAGAATGCTACGTTGTCACAGATGCAAAATTATTTATTTCAATAATCCCTCATTTATCAATGCTGAAAGTCACAAAGGCTAAGACTATCAGAACTTTAGCTTCCCTGCCTGCCTGGGAGACCCACCTCCCAAATACAAGGTAGTCACAATGTCGGTTTCAAAGTTCGATTTTTAACTTATCTTCATTGCTCATCATTTGCAATTTCAGTTACTTAGTCATATGTCAGAAGATAATCTCTTCTCAGAGGTTGAAATGAGCCCCCAAAGTAAAAATGTTTTCTTTCTGCTAGTGGAATGTTTAAGTCTCCTTGTGTCTACAGGGTTTGCTTGTCAGGACTGCTATGGCTCTGTTTGGCTCATATAGACCCAAATTGTTTGAGCTAACTTTTGAGCTGATTTCTCCCTGACCAAGAAACAATTTGTGATCCCAAAGACACCCATTGACACCAGAGCACCAAAGATGCAGAGTGATTTGGAGTGTTTCTTTTTGCTTTGACCCAGCACAAGAGCTAAAATTAGAATGATGTACAGGTATGAGTACTCTTCTGTTCAAAGCTTCTGTATGCTGGCGGGAATGACTGATCTCCTTCGTATTTTCTAAAGCTCTGTTAATTAGGACATGGTGGGAATGGTGCTGTTAAGCACCATATAAAGCCTAATCACTGGCAGTCTTTAGGACATGCTCAGCAGATGAAAGGAAAACAATGGATGAAAGGAAAACAAACCCAGTGTTACAGATGGCATTCAGCTATACACTGTGGGCTTTAACAGGGGGAGTTTTTTCTTGCATTCAGCATGCAAAATGCACAGCCACAAGAAACACTATTGTGAGCCACTTCTTCTGACCTCAGTAATCATGCAGGCCACAAGAATCTCCTAATTGACTTATCATCTGAGCTTGTCAGAAAAAAATGACATCCCACTTTTCCTCTGAAACACTTCCACTGATGGAGATTCCACTCTGTAATATTTCTAACACTCTGGTCATTAATTATCCTTACTGTTAAAAATGTCTGCCTTATGGCTGGCTTGAATTTTGTCTAGTTCTGACTTTCAGACCTACACTTTTCTTCTGCTTTTGTTTGCTAAGTTTAGGTAATGAAGAGACATTTATAAAGAGAACTCAGGATAGTTCTCCCCTGCATTTGATCAACTCCTTGTTGTAAGGCACCATAGGGCATGTGTTTCAGTGAATACAAACATCCAAGCATCTCTTCTCATAGCCTTTGCCAATTTGTTGTCATCCCCCTGTGGTGTGGATGCTTGAACAGGACTGAATTCTGGCTTCCTGGCTGTTGTCTCAGACCATGCAAAACACCTGTATCCTCTATCTTAATCTCAGCTGGAATCCCCTTCCTTATTTACCAACAACAGCACCAAGAACAGAATTTGTTTAGCAGAGGATTTTGACAGAGCTGAACACTGGAAACTGTTAGAGGCTATCACACTGCTTGAACAGAGTACTTGGGTGTTTCATGAGGCATTTCATGGCTTGTAAAAACATGTGGCTAGTGCCATGAATAGTGTGTATTTGCTTTTCAACACTCTTAGAACACTTCTGTACAGGAGTATGTCTTCCCTTTCTAGTTTACCACATACTCCAGCTCTTCTAAGCAGCTCTTATACAGTCATGCACTTAAATATGTTAGTAATAGTTATCCTAGATTAATTATCTTGCAGAAGCTTACAGGTGTTTCCTGCTTCCCCCTCAGTGGCATTAATTGCAATGTCTCCTTCAAGGGCTTCAAGCTTGAGATGTCTTATGCTTGCTACTGCTCCTGAACACCAACAATCCTAATGTTACCTGGTCCTCATTTGTTTTGTAACCTTGTCCTACAAAGTCTTCATTTCTTTGGATTTTTCCCCTTATTAGCTTTAACCCGAAAGTGACCTATTAATTCCTCTGACTCAGGAATTTACTTTTTAAGTCCAGGTTTCTGCATTTGGGAATAAGAGTTTCAGGTGTAGAGAAACAGCTCTTATGCATTTAAGCTTTGTTTTATTGACAGCCAGTCATCTCATCCCATCTCTGAGTTTGTTGAGCTCCAAGACAAGGAAGTGCTTGTTTTAAAGCAGAGAGTTTTTCTAATGGTGACATCTTCTCTGCCCAGGGATGTTTGAGCCCCTTTTCTTTGGAAGAAGGGCCATAAGAGATGTCTTTCCTCTTGTTGGTGTGGGCCCGAGGGCTACATGGCACATGGACCTGGGTCTTTCTGCATCCAGAGGGCTCTGCATCAGCATCTGGGTCTCAGTGAGGAAAGATTTTGGTGAGGGAAGTTAGGCAGGATAATTGCAATGCACCAGTAACTTGCCTTTCCTCCCCTGCTTTCCATTACAAATTTTACAATATTTCTTTGAACTATCATGGTGCCATTGGGGAGTTAAAAATTGGTCTGAAAATCTCTATGCCTATTTTTTTTTTTTTTTTTTGAGAGATTTCTAGGACTTTCTCTTCCAGCTGAGCATAACAACAGCTTTTGTCTTCTTATTTTGGCATCTTCACTTCTACTCCCAGCTGGAAGTGGGGAATATACTAGCAAATGAAATTGAACAATAACAAGGACAAAAAGGGGAAAAAATAATAAAATAAAAAGAGTCACAAAGGGTTCATATGTTGTGTTGTGTGTCTTCCTCCTGAGGTAGGTCTTGATCCTGCCAACTGTTCCCCTGTAAGAAGGTTTATGCCTATGGGTACTCCTGCTGAGTTCAAAGTTGCTCACATGAATAATTGATTGCAGGGTCTGGGACATAGTTTGCAATTCCTTTTTCAAGAAAAGTTCATTATCATCAGATTTCATCTTGCTCCAAACGTTGCTGGGTTAGGGACAAGTAGGTCAAATGGATACCTGTTGGGGTTTTTTTATTGCAGGAAGACCAAGCAACTGGCAAACTGAAACAGTGATTTAATAATAATAATAATGGAAAAAAAAAAGTCACTGTCACTCTTTTGTTGGGGTAGGTTTTTAACAGAGTGGTGAGCTTAGAACAGCTTGTTCAACAAGAGTTCAAGTCTCAAGGGAAGGAGAAGAGCTCAGAAAAGCTTTATGTTTTCCAAATGTTTAAATGGTATTATTCATAGCATAATACGCTACCCTGGCATGTGCTTCAGAGTTATGCTGTTGCATCTCCTGCCATATAATTTTCCAGAAATCACATATCTCCCAATTTATATTCATGGTAATCAGAGCAACATAGAGAAATTAGGTAATAATTGAAGTAGATTGAAGCCACTTCAGCACAAAGGGTCTTACTTGGATGTATTTTTAGCAGTTAGTGTAGCACATTGATACAAAACACCAACTCACAGAGGGAGAGTGGGGAGGGGGGGAAAGTGTGGAGTTGTAGAGGATGTGAGAAGGAAGAAAAGAACAAAGGACTTTTCTCCAGTTGCATGCAAATGGAAATGACCCTAAAGATTCAGGGAACACAGGCTTTCTCCTGACAATGAAGATTTTCATGCAGTGAAATCCATTTTTGAGACTCATTAGCAAATGCTGTGATCTTGCTTATTTTCTGTAGCAATGTCTAGTTATTTCAAATTGATTAGGAAACCTCTGATGTGAGACTGAATCAGGAGCTATTCCAGGTATTACTGTAATTGGTTATCATGCTTAATTACAAATGTTTGAGTACAACTAGTTTCCTCTGAACTTGATTTTTCCTGCCTTTCCATTGCTGCTTAGTATATGTGTTAGTTAAAAAAAAAAAAANTAGTATTTTGGTTATTAAAAAAAAAAAAAAAAAAAGGATAAATTAAACTTCCAGAATGCTTTTGTTCTAAAAGAGTTGAAGATTTACAGAATGATGGATTAATTTAAGATGTACTATCAATAATGATTTAAAAACAAAAGAACCAGACTATCTATCTATTGATCACCTGTCCATCTCCAAGGTCATCTGTCTCTGTCAGTGTTACCAGTCTGTTTTGGGTCTAATTACAGTTCCTTCTGCCTGGCAACTTCTGTTTTGCCACTTACAGGTAAAGGCCTTGGTTGCTGAAAAACCAGTCCTGGAGCTGTTCTCAGTTACAGTGACTGCTCTGGCTCAGCATGCTGAGCTGCAGAGTACAGAAACGGGGAAATGGAGTAACCTACAGTCCTTGTGGGAACTTCACAAAGAAAAGCATCTATCAGGACTGTGGTAGGTTGGGGAAAAAGCCTGGGTTTTGAAGGGAAATGAGACACTTGGAAGAAAGGTTGTGTCATTTGGCATAGGCACCTGGTGGGTTTGCAAGATTACAGCAGCCACTGACAGCACTCATAAAAAGAGAAACAGGCAAAGCACCAGGACAACAGAGAACACTTATGGTGACACAAAATCATTGTTTATCACAGGCTGGAGCAAGTTGCTTGATCAAGTTGTTTATGTCCCTAACTGGTTGCAATATTCCTATTATCTGGATACAATGACCCATTAGGACTTTTTCTCATCTAGAGGGAACAGCAGGTCAGGGAAAGAGCAGTTATGGGTTTTCACCTATAAAGCTAAAGTTATGTGATTTGTGATACACTTAACATTCTAAAATAAAGGAAAATATATTTATCACTCAAGTCTGTCAAGAGACTAAATATTGCTAATGAGGAAACTGTACCAAATGTTCCTTCCAAAACTTAGTTCTGTTTTGCTCAGTCATAGCTTTAGGCATCATCACCTGTTCTGCTGAGCAGGGTAATGCTGTGCCATAAGAGCTTTTCATTCTCATTTCTGTAGCACTGACTGGTAGGCCAAAAGGATCTCTGAAGAAAGAATAATATTTAATGACATAATAGCACAAGTGGATTACATTTAATCCACAATACCTTGCAACACCTGCATCATCACGAGCATTTCTGTGTGCTTGGATGTCTTCTCATTAAAAAAGCCACCTAACCAAACTGTGTGTGTTTGAGTTGCAATTTGTTGCTCAAAATGATCTCTATGGGGCTGTTCTTTGGCAGGGAATACTCTCCTGCATCTTCTTCTGGAGGCTTCTTCCAAGGGGCCAGACAAATGAGAAACTGGTATTGTCCTGCCAGGTTGAATCTCTGTTGCTTTCAGTAAGCTCCTGGACCTCATTTTCAGTAACTTTATTTGGGGGAAGAATATGCAAGAAGAGTGTCTGAAGTCCAAGCTTGTCCTTTGTCCTACATCAATCACTACTTGCTCTGTGATGCTGAGACCTTCTGGTGTAACCTCATAGGAAGCTGCTTTCTAGCAGAGAGTAATCTTGCACATTTACATGTTTCCCAAGTTTGTAAGAATTCAAATGTCAGCTAAATCTGAGGAGACACTAAATGTTTTTCTATTTGATAGTTGGTATTATAGGAGAGGAACATGGGATTTCTGAATTAAAGGGGGAAAAGTCTGTTCTAGTTCAGGCAGGTTTTTTTTTTCATCATTGTGAGTGTGAAGTAGAGAGAAGAAGCTATTTGCTTTTTCATTTGATATTGATGTAGTCACACCAGCGTTCCTTGGTTGCAGACTAGAGAGAACTGAAAAACTTTTAAAAATCAAAACCTTAATTTAAGTCTTAGCTAAATGAAAATTTTCATGCATGCTTTTGAAGAAGAAAAGGGAAGCTCTGAAGTCTTTTTCTCTCTGTACACAACTATCAGTTTTTGCTGTCCAAAGTGTTCTCTATCAGCACTTCAGTTAAGCCTCTGTGCTTCTGCTGGCACTAACATTTTTCATTAGATTTCCCAGCGTTTGCACAGCACTGATTCACCTCTCTTGGTGATAACAACAGTTAGAGGGGCTAACTGGGACTAGCTGCTGGCATTTTAATCTTGCTCAGAGCAGGCAAGAGTAAAAATCCTGTCACTGCCTAGCTTGTGCTCATCCTTCCTGTGGTGAAACTCTGCTGTTGGCTGTAGTGCTGCAGAGGTTTCGAGAAACTGTTCATATTGTGAAAGTCTCTTGGCCCTATGACAAAGGAAGAGACCTTTGTTTGACAGGTTAAAATGTTTACAAGAGAGCACAGGTATATACGAGGGAATAGGCAGACCCTGAAGTAGCCTGAACAGGTATAAAGGAGAGTTTCCTACTTATTCTGGCAAAGAATGTATGTGCAAAGTCTGAACTTTGATATTTGTTTTGAGAGTTGAATAGATATTTAAATGAGATAATATCACTCTGTGGATTTACTGGAGCATAAGCTAACTGTTCTTCACCTTTCTTATTAAAAAAAAAATACAATTTCCATGGAGATAAAAAGAAAAAAACAAACTTGAGAAGACTTGCATGAGGATACTTTGCTGAGATTAGTGAAGACTAAAGCACACAATGTGATAAGAATAGAATTGCTGGAGTCTGCTCTCTTCTCAGTGGGTGCCCATTCTCTTCTTTCCTCAATATGCATACCCCCCATAAATGTTAATGGCAGCTATTCACTGACAAGAAGAGCCCCACAGACTCCAACATGTGCAACTCCCATTCACCATAATAAGCAGGCAGATTTGATTCTCTCGGTGCCAGACTCAGGTCTCTCTGAGAACTTGTGCAAATAAGCTGTGGGTAGGGACACCCAAATAAGTTTCTACAGAGGAAGTGAAGCTGTGAATTTGCAGTGTTTCAGCAGCTCCATGGTAACATTTTTTGCGTGTATACCCTTGTGCCATGGTAATTGTAAAGTAACCTGAGGTATTTCATCCTTCTGTGAAAGAAGAGAAAGTATAAAACACAATGAATTAATCATAAGTTTAAGAATGTGGAGAAAGGAAGTCGATGTACTGAAAATTTATACTTTAACTTGCCCTGCAAAACGCTTTGGGTGTCTACAGACTGAAAAAAGACCTGGGCAGACTTAGGTAAACAACTGAGATAGGAGGAGGGTTTGGTGAAGGGGTTGATTGGGGGGCCTGTTTTTTGAGGGCGTGAAGTTTCAGCAGCTCATAGATGTCAAAATGTGGTTACAGACTGTGCCTGGAAAATAAGTGTACTCACACCATGGAAACATTATAAAGCTGATGTGGATGCTGTGATTGTAGGATCTTAGATAACTGAGTTTTTCAATTCATCTTGCAGTGAGAGGTGAGCCAGAGGTCCATGGATGCTGTCCAGAAAGGATGCTGACAGATTGAAACCAAGATGATCATGGGACCCTGGGCAGCTTTGTGTAGCACGTCCCTTTGGCTGCCCTGAATCCTAATGCATTTAAGCTGTTGTTGAAAATTAATAGGAGTCAAATGCAGGGATCAGGTGAGGTGACATCCCTCTGCCTGTGTGTGCAGAGTGCTCTGACACTGGATTTGGTGGAGAAGCTCGACATATTAAGCATGGCTTTTCTTAGGAGAGAAGGTGTCACACACCTACAGCAGCAGTTCAAGCAGCAGGGGACTGGGATACAGTCCTAGCTCTGCCAGGGTTTGGCTCCATTACCTTGGCAAATTGCTGAAAAGTGTCATTGATTTTGGGTGCCTGGGTTTTTGAACACCCAGCTCAAATAATCTGGGGTCTGACTTTCAGAGGTGCTTTGCTACTGCAGTTTTGATTGACCATGACGGATACCTAGGGCTTGACACGTTTGGCATATAAGGCTTATCTGGCTCACCTGAGGTATTCTGAGCCCTCTCTAAAAATTTTGTCATGATCTTACAGTGACTAAGCTCGCTGTTCAAAATTGATTGTGATTGTGATATCTGCCAAACACAGGTGTCCCAACATGAAACATAAATAACATTAAATCTTTGCACTGGAGATGCTCTATGTGTAAAGTATTCCTTTTTTTGTTCACAGTCTAAGTATAAATTTATTCTTTACAGATTTTAGGTAATTTTTTGCCACAAGTAAGACATTCTACTAAAAAACAGAATTTCATTTGGAAGTGTTTTGATGATGTCCTGTTGCAGTCATCAATAACATTGCAAATAGCACTGGTGGGAGAAAAGGATGGGAAGCCAAATATCATTAATAATAGCTGCACTATTCTCAGTGTTAACAAATTATCAGCTGTATAAATTTTTAATTAATAGGAGCATGAACAGGGATTTGACTGTCAACAGGCATCAGTATTGATGTGTGCGAGTGAAGCATGGCAAGGCAAAGATCATTGCGGGGAGGATAACTCAAACCACACAGCTGTGAAAGACAGGGCAGCATTTTCTGGACCAAGAAGCCCCTCGTGGACAAATCACATCTTTGGGTATAGCCCTCTATAGCGAGAAGAAAAAAGAATCTTGGCGAAATCAGGTGAGCATTTCCATAGCAAAAGTGAATGCATTTTGTTTGAGATTTTACTGGATTTGCGCAGAACTGGCTGTTAACTACAGCAGTAAAAAGGCATGTGGAATTTGGGTGGGAATATGGAGAAAGTAGATTGGTCACCTCAGGCGAGAAACCCAGCAAGTGGATAGGCTACTGTAATCTGAAGTGTTTCTTTCTGCTCTTTTCACTAAATTTCAGAAGTTTCTAACAAGCTCTTTGAAAAAAACCCAAGCCGGTTAATTCAGTAAAAGCTTAGCATAATGATTTGGAGCCTAGAATGATATTACTTAGTTTAAGTGAAATCCAAATATCTTAAACTTGAAAAAAAAATCAGTCAAATTTTAAATCTCCCATTCTTCTGCAACTTGTCAAAGTTTTCTTTTCCTATAAGTTTGAGAGTGGCTCTGATTTTAAATCTTAGATTTGTTCTCTGAAGTATGGTGTGCAGCATTTGCCCTTTATTTTTTCTCTCACTCTGCTTCTGTGAATCAACATAAACAACTTTTGTCTTTGGGTATCCTAAGAAAAAAAGTGTTGTGTGTCTTGGTTTGGATTGTTGGTTTTTTGTCTTCTTCTTTTTTTTTTTTTTTTCTTTTTAAAATAAAAGGCTCTGGATGTAGAAATAGGAAGGAAAAACCATTTTATACATCACAAAGCACTGCTTCCCTCTTTTTTTGCAGACTGGAAACTTTGGAAGCCATTTCTGTTTTCTTTCTGGAATGTGTTCTGGCCTTTATTAGTAGTAGCTAATAGTAGAATGATTTGTTTTCTAAGTGTGTAGGCAATATAATGCACCAATTATACATTAAAAATATTAATACTAGAGTAACTTTCCAGTTTACTAGATTATACCTGTTTTTCTGTTCTACCATTATTAATCTAAAGACTAAAGCTTTTTTCACTTTTCATTTGAGAAGATCAAAATGCTTTAAAGACATTAGCTAATTCTTACGCTAATCCTGGGAGATTGGACAGTGTTATGATAATCCTTTCACAGATGAATAAATTGAGATAAGAGGGAGTCTAAGTGACTTTTCAAAGTCACAGATACAATCAGTGGCAGAGTTGGATATATAACCTTGAGGTTCTGATTACTGTTTCTCTCTTACAGACTATATATATTTTTTTTTTCCTTTATGCATTGCTAACAATAACAGTGAAAAACTATTACCATCAATTATGTTTATAATAATAATGCTTTTATTTATTTAGTGACTCCCTGCCAAGATAGTCAGGGTGCTGCTCCAAAGACAATTAAAATGCAATTACTGTAATAAATAAACAACAATAATTAAGACATCATAAAATAAACAATATCAAAAGCAATCAAAACCACTAAGAAGCCAAAGTTAGTCGAATTAATAATGAATCTGAGTGACTCATTTGTAAGAAATTGCATATTTAGTCATTTTTTTCTTTTGTGAAAAGATGTTTTTGTTGCAAGATTGTAATTTTCCAGCTGCAGTTTTACATCCAGCCCTTGAATGGAAGGGGTTTTTGTAAGGTTTTTTGTTTGTTTATTTTGTTGCTGTTCATCATTTTAATATACAGCTATTTGCAGTGTTATGATGGTGCTAAATGGTGACTGGTCAGATAAATTACATGAATTACATGAATCACACCGAGTTAATAACTACTGAAGTTCACTGAATGGATTAGCTGTACATAAATGTCAGGACTTCAAGCTCCTTGACCTAGGAAATTCAAAGGGCATTTAAATTGAAAGACTAGTTGCTTGTTTTTCATATTGACTTCAGTGCAGTTTGTCCTACACTCTACAACTCTATTGCAGCTGCTTTTAGTGAATGTGTGTTTGATGACATTAGTTGATTTTAGGGTTGACCAACCCTGTCCCATGTCTGTCATTTAGCAACAGTGACTGAACATTGCAATGATTTCTGTTTACTGTCTTTTAACAAGGGGCCAAATTTTTGTAGCATTGAAATGGCTTTGAAGATATTCCTTTGGAGAGAGGATCTTGGTAGAAAACTTTTGTTTAAACTGTGCTAAAGCAGTTTTAGGAGGGTCAAAGTTTCCAAGCTCTGAAATTCCCTAAGGATATTTTGGCCTTTGTGTTAGGCATGACATCACCATCTATTTGGCAGGACGTCCAAATCCACCCTTGCTAGGAAGGGGTGATAACTGGGGATGGTGAACAAGGCCTGGGCAGGTGGGAGGAAGACAAAGCTGCATGGGTTGGGAGGGCAGGACACAGAGCTGGTGGCTCTGAGATAAGAAGGTGAGACAGAAAGGAGGACAGATCTAACAGAGAGAGTGAAGGAAACAGGTGATTTACAAGATCAAAACAAAGGGGATAGAGTTGGGAGGCCTCCTGGAGAGCACATATGGTGCTGGGGGATGAAGAATGATGAATAGACTGGGAATGGACAGGCTGGATATGGCACAGGAAGGTCAATAGGTCTGTGTCTAGAAATCAGAGGCTGTGCATCCAGAAAGATGAAGACTTGGTGGGCAAGCAGTTGAAGGGGGTGTGAGAACTCAGCCAAGTGTATGGCTGGCATAGGAGCCAAGGGCAGGGAAAATGCAAGGTCAGGCTTCTGTGGATTGGTTTAATGAGGGAAAAACCCAAGCTAATGAGTAGTAGTAGATGTGTCTGAGCTGCACTGGCACACTCCCTTTCCGAGCCAGGTAGCTCATGAACAGATCTGAGCAGATATCTCGATCCCTGAATATCTCTGCTCTGCCTGGAACCTTCTGCCAGAAAGGGGCATTGCATCCCCCTGGAGCATGTGCCTGCAAGGAGGGCAGCAATCTATTGATGCAAACAGCCACTCCATTAGCTCAGTGGCAAAATCTGTGTGCTGGCAGGAAAGCTTTTGACTCTGCTGATGGCCTGCTTGTGTTTTAGAAAGGCACCAAATAATGAAAATTATGTCCCTGTATGTTTTATTGTCTTTTGTTTAGTTATTGTTAGATAAATTTGGGATAATGCATGCACAAAATGATACTATATATTTTTTTTTTTTATTAAACCCATGTTTGTCAAACATTAAGAAATGTCAGGATTTAAACCTTCTATATGTAGGATAAGCATTTGTATGCTTAAGTTCTATGTTTATAAAATGAACATGGTAATACCATATGTGATTAGGTGTCCTTTGTACCACTCACCATAAAGTCCTCCTCCTATTTCATCTCTTCCTAGCACCTTTCTTCGCTTCTGTACCCCTTGCATTCCGTACCAACTCTGTGTCAGATTTGTATCCTTTCTCTCCCTTTTCCCACACCTCCTGATAGGGCAGCTCTCTTCCCCAGGCTGCTTGGATGCCAGCAGTAGGGGCACCAACAGCACAGGAAAGAGAATCCTGTGTATCTGAATCAAAGCAGTCATTACAGGGTCACAGGTACCTATGACCCTTGGCTTGAACACACTCCCTTGTTCTCTGCTTAGTAGTACAGGCAGTGCTTCCTTCAAGCACAGGAGTTGTGAAAATCTCCAGCATACCCTGTGAGGATTCTTTGGGGAATGCAACTGCTAAAATCAAAGCAGCCTATCGTAGATATGCACAAACCAATTATTCAAAGGCTTTTAACTTGGCTACATTTGGACTAATTTTCATATAGGCACAACCCTGATTTATTCCTTTTTCTCCTGAGACAAATTTCTGGTCTTTGCCTAATGCTCAGTTTTAGGAGAGAATTCCAAAGAAAGGATTGTCAAGAAGAGGATAATGCATTTTCTCATTAGCTTTCTTTCTTGGAAATGATTGAAAAGCATTGCCTGCAGTCTTGCAGGAAAAGATATAAATAACTGCACAGATACTGGGCAAGTAAAATTTCTGCCAAACCAGTTAAACTGGCTAAAGTTAGGGAGCAGCTGAGTCGACGGACACATAGGAGGGTCTGCAACTTGGCAATATTAATAATAATTGGTACCAGCTTGATCACCTGTCAGAGAAGTGCAGATGTATCTCTGTGGGTCAGTGGAGCACAGTGCAGGGATTTCCAAGCTGGCTCAGAACCAGGCTGGTAATTTCACCAAGTGCTATACAAATGGATTGCTTCTGGTCCTGTCTCAGTGCAGTGAGCACACCGAGGGTTTCAGCTGCAGGCGGTGCCAGCCCGCTTATCCTGTGACACACGTGTGACCCCGGGGATGTGACTGAAGTTTGATGGGACACATGGCAGAGCTGAGAGATGAAAACAGTTTTCCTGAGCCCTGGTTTAGGTCACTGACTATGGAAGCTGAATTGTCTCCCTCCAGAGCAGGGACTGGAGCACCGTGCTTGACGCTGTGTTCTGGTCCAGCTGATGGGAGCTCTTAATGTCCTTGGTACAGCTGCTCTTCTTCAGTGAGGCATCACAAAAGGCTTGTATTGAGGTGGGGGGAATGAAAAGTTCCTCATGCACCTTGAACTGCTTTCACATCTCTCTCAGACCACCCAGAAGCTGGTTCAGGCAATCCATGAGGACATGGTAGCAAAGACATGATGCCAAATACTCTGCCTTTGTTCTGTGTCCTGGGAGGCGAGTAAGCCAAACTCTGCAAGCCCATGCTGTAGGAACCCCAGGCTCTTCCTTTAGTGTTGCCTTAATCTAATTTTCCTTTGTATTTAATAAAATTCTGTGGGTCTTGGGGTTTTTATTCCTTTTCAAGAAGCAACAGAGAAAAGATCTCCTATTTGATCCTGCTGATGTTCGCTTTCTGACACCTGCCATCAGCACTGCTTGGACATGTCCCTTTTATTTGCCATTCTCTTTCAAGTGCCAAGGCGACTTTGATATATTTCTGTCTCTCTCTGTAATGGCAACAGGATAGGGTGTTATTCTCAACCTGGACTTGTCATGATGAGCCTTTTATTTCATTAAAGTCACATTCCTTTTCAGGAACTGTAGCTTGAATTGGAGTTATTTTGCTTGGACTGGGGATGAGTGTGTACCAAGGACAGTACTATAAAGTACAAATATCTATAAATGCAGCTTTGATTGGATTTTACCCAACCCCTTTAAAATTCATGTATGATAATCAAAATGGTGAGTGGGAAGGGAGCATTGCATCCTCTTCAGTTTATTGCCCTCATGTAAAATCTCAAAATAAGGATTGTAACCAGCAGAATTCCAGCATTTATATTTCATGAGAGAAATGTCCTTGTGTAAATATTGGTTTCTTTAATGCATACACTTCCATCTCTTTTTAAAAACTCCCAACTCAAAGAGCATCTGACAGCATTACATGTCTCTTTCTGGAGGCAGCAATGAAAATGTGCTGATAATTTGAGCCCTGGGAAGAAGTCTGTTCCCCTGTGAATTTTACCAGTCACACAGCTCTGCCATTGTATTAGATCACTGCTGCAGTGCAAGAATAGCAGCTCTCTCCACATTTTAATAGCACCTCTCTCAGATCACATCTTACTGCCAAATAATCACCTATTCCCAAATGGCTGGAAATTAATGATGGCTGAACCCATCAGTGCTAGGCTTATGCTGGTTACACAGTCCAGATCCTGAAAAGCCTTTTTGCAGGGAATGACTCTGGATAAATTGCTTGCTTGGTTACTCTGAACTACTCCTTATCCTCTCCATCTCATTGTCACTGGGTGCCTGTGGTAGAAAGGATTCTTCCAGTTTACATCAGCCTTTGGAATAAGAACTAGACATTACCAAGTGTGTGAAATAGCATTTGTAGATCATCAATCATGAGACACAAGATTTTTCTTTCTTGCCCAGGAGACCCCTCAATCCTTTCCCTTTTTCTCCAGATCTTCTGAGAAATGTAGAAAAGTTTCCTATCCCAAGCAGTGCTTCTGAAAAAGTGATAGAAACAACTGCCCAGACATACAGTGTTGAGGGATTTTCACAACTAGGAGAACAACATGTGTATGTTTTCCATTTTTTCTCCTCCTATTAAGGAATATGGATTTCTGAGGTCAGACTTAGGGAAAATGGAGGCCTGTAAAATTTCTATCCCTCAGCTCAGTTCAGAATTTTTCCACAAATATGATGATGAGGAAAATCTCATGACTGGTTTTTGTACGATTCTACTCATCACTTCCCACAAGTAAAACTTTAGCATCCAGACTCCTGTTCCTTCCCTTCTGGTAGTTCAGTCTTGGGACAGGAACTTAGTTAAAATCAGACTGAAAACCACTTTGATTATTGAATAATTTGCTGATTTTATTATTATTTACATGGATTATTCAGAGAATTATTGCCATTCTTTTCCCATGTTTTAGTCACATCTTGGTAAAGAATTTCCCATAAATATGGTTTCAGGCTTGTTTGAGTGGTGAGGCTATGGTAAAGAAGGGGTATTTTAGTGCACCACTTCTTTGATGTATTGCAAAACTAAATATTCAGCTTGATCTTTACATGTTTCTGGAATCAAACCCTGAACCATGGTTTTGTCATTGTAATTAGATTGCTTGCAGTTTTTTGCTTAGTTTGTTTGAGACATAAATATACAGACTACATATTTAGTGTTATTTCATCACTAATTTATCTATTTATCCTATGATGCTAATGAATTTTATGGTGGCTGAATGCCTTTATTCCAACTTGGGAAAGATGTAGCATATGGTCAGCTCACAAGCCTTTGGAAATGACTCTTTGGCACCTGTCACAAAGTGATCTCAGATCTGTGTAAATGGTTCCTTCTACTCTGGAGATTAAGTACCAGATGCTGTCCATTGCAAATAAAAACTGAATAACAAGTTAGCTGAACACACTGGCTGATCTACTGTGGGTTCAAGAGAACCTGAACTATGCAGTTGTCACCCCAAGACAGCCTCTTTGACAGAAATCTCATAGTGCAGACTATTCTGAGATGAAGAAAACACCTAAAAAAGTCTTTTCTGGACTGATTTTCCAAAGCACAGTTCTATCTATACACAAACAAAATCTGAGGCTGTACTTAAAGGATTCTTTTTGCAAAAGAGCCTGCAGAGTGTATGTCTGACACTTATTTTTCTCCAGTATAAGAAAAGAAAAGATGAAATTCTGAGAGCTTTCACTATGCCTGGTAATGAGCAAAATTATTTGGCTGCTGACAGTAATATTTGTGCTTCAGGCACCCAAGTCAGTGCATGTTTTAGTGGGATCTGTATCAAGGTGTCATTATGCTTTGACTTGTGAACTATTATTGTAGGAGGAATATTGTACAGCTGGACTTTGGTCATATGCTATGGCATTATGGTGCATGCTGACCTTTGTTAGTGGGGAAACTCTTGCTTGCTTTGCTGCCCTGTGAACTTGAATGTTGGGACTTCTGTCATCCTGTCATTCTACCAAACAGAAATTTTATTCAGGTGCAGGACTGCAAGGTTTCCACAGTGGGTTTATCAGAGACATGTTAAATGATTCTGAATTTTTCTCTCTCTTTTTTTTTTTTTTTTCTGTCTGTACTTTTCAGAGGAGCTTGAAGTGAGGAAGGTCCAGCCAGGCAGGTAGATACATCCAGCCCCTGCTGCCTTGTGCATTGTCAGTAATTTTTTTCTCTGTCTCGAGCATCAGCAAAAGACTGCCTCAACCTGTGGAGAAAAGTTAATGAAGGGTTGATGTGTACTGGCTGGGAAATGTGTGGTTGAGGAAGAAAGCATTAGATAAATTAGTAACAATAATATAAATGTGGGAAAATTTTACTGGGAAAACAAAAGAAGAGAAGAGCTGGGGAAAGGGTGGTTGTGAGGAGGAGTTTGGATGCAAGGTGGAACGGGAGAAGTGCAGAGTTAAGTCTTGGGACCGGGTGTGAGTCCTTGGTGTACTCATGAGCTATGCTCTGTCACCACAGTCAGCACATCTTTCCTTAGACTGCTTTACTTTCCCCTTTAGCAATGTAGGGACAGAGACTATTCCTTTTTTTCTGCAGGGCAGCAAAGCAATTCAGATGGAGAATGTTATGTAAGTGTCATGTATAATCACTAAAACATTATTAGTAGACAAGGAGACAGGTCAAACCAAAAAAAAAAAAA
>VXAC01000984.1:60673-209973 GCA_013399225.1 Rhipidura dahli
AAAAAAAGCCTGATCTGCTCTCCAGCATCCTTGAAAAATGTCATTTGAATTACACAGAACTTTGGAGCTGTGCCAGAAAATAACCTGCACACTGGTTCCCATCTGGATGGCCCTGGAGAGTATGGCCAAAAGTCACACAGGAGGAAGGTGGACCAAGTGCTTAAAATGGGGTGTGATATTCCCTGCCTCAGACTGTGCAAGGCTTGAGGTGCTCCACCATGGCCTCTGACTGCTGCTGCAGCAGAAGCTTTCAGGGTTTGTAAGAACCCCAGTACCAGTCACTGAAGAATTTGCCCGGGATGGTTTTTGAGCTTGTGTCCCACACTGTCCCCTTGAGTTCGGGTTGTGGAGCAGTGGGTCCCGAGCACTGACACTGAGGGAGACCATGTCATACAGCCTCCAGGGAGACCATGGCTCCCCACTTCCCCGTCTGGCTTATACCAGGGGAACTGCAAACTCCAGGAACCAGGATTGTGCCAAAGTGATTGCTTAGCAGTTTTTCCTCTCTCCTCCCTCTTTATTCTAATCATAAATATTTTGACTTACTGCCACTTTGCCAAGGTGGTAAGTTTGGCACCCCGACTTCCCTGAGGCTTGTAACAGACTATCAGCCTTTGTTCACCCAGCACTATAATGGCCTGGTTTTTACCTCAAGCCAGAGGAAAAAAGGGAATTTGCAAAGGCTGGATGCAAATTGTGCCTGCAGTGCAGTGTACGTAACCTTTTGCACTGTGGTTTCGTACAATGCTAGGTAATAGTCACTGCAGCACCTGTCAGTGTGTCAGTGAGGGGGAAGGAATGATCACAGACCAGCCTTTTAGAGGCAGTCAGTCAGTGGCTGCTACCTGGGCTGCAGCACTGCAGGTGTGGTGGGAAGGTGCCTTGGCAGGGAACACGTGCCGTGTGGCACTGGACTCCTCTCTACAAAAAGATGTGTAAACTGATACCAATATGCTGGTGCACCTTGTCAGTCAGGCAGAGCAAACTGGAGCATGAGGGCATAAAAAGATTTTATGTGCACTTTATGTTCCAGCAAAACCCAATACAGGCTATAATTTTCTCCTTGTCATTGTGCCCTACAGGCAGCAAACATACTTTGCTCAAGTATCAGGATTTATCTGTCTGTCACACTGATTTCTTGTATACACAGTTCATGAGGGGCATTCTTTTTCAAAATCCCTAGCTATGGGTAGACCAAGGATACTGAATAAACTTAGATTTGATAATTAGCTGACTGGGTGAAGCAGTGCCCAGTGATTTTCCTTCTCATTATTGAGAGATGGAGCACCCTGATTCCATCCTTAGAGTTATCCTGTGCAGATTGCAACACAGGGGGCTCAACAGAGCTTTGACTTGCTTGACCTATCCCATTCCTCAGCCTGTTCCTAAGGCAGAACTGTGACCTGGGTGCTCAGTAGCACTGCCAAGAGAGAACAGGGGGTTAGAGCAGTGTGCCAAACATTGGTCCAGTACCAAAATTTAGGGTTTCCATTCGGTATCTTAGATCAACCCAGCCTTGTTGGTATCTATCCTTGCCTGACAGGGCTAACTGCATTGTGTTGAGACACACCTGAGTTTTCTTTGGAAGGAGCTTGTCTCAGTACCAGTAACAGGCCTTGCAGGGCAGTGGAGAGCTCAGGTGTGCTCAGGTCATGTAGCCAAGCCAGTTGAATGTCTCAGCAGTGCCAAGGAACTCCTTCTTCACCCCTTTGCTCTTTTCCTTCCTTTACTCCTTCCCATGGGGTCCTGTGTCCTCCCTGTGCTGCGTCTTCTACCTCAATTCCCAAGTAATTTCCCTGGTAAGTTTAAAAGTATTCCTTCCTTCTTCTCTTCCCTTCCTTCCTTATTTTTATTTTTTTTTTTTTTTTTGCCTGGGTTAGCATGCTGTCTCATCCTGGGGAGCAGAGAGAAGGATCATGCTGAATCAGCTGGGAGCAGAGGCTGAGGAGGAAGCCTGAATCTTCCCAGCTGTTGGATTGGCATGGGGACTGTGGCTGCAATCCTCATGCAGGCTGGCCAGGATCCCCACAGAGGTGCCCAGGTGGGAAATGCACAATGAAACCTCTGCTGCAGTGGCTCCAAATCCTCAATGTATCCCCAGCTCAGTTCAGTTCCCAGCTCAGGCTTCCATAAAAAAGCAACTTGAAGTTGACTTTATCTGTGGTGCAGATAGGCTGCAGCATGGGGTTGGGTTTGCTAGCTTCACTTGTCTGGAAATTAGGTGTCTAATCTAAATATCCCATTTAGGCATGCTCTGCAAGTCAGAGGAGTGTGTCCAACAGCTCAGTTAGTAGACAAACACCGATGTCCAAGGTAGATAGGAAGAGTCCCCCACTGGAGTTACTTTACTCTCTGCTGACTATCGAGTCAACCATCTTATGTTAGTTTCCTGAGCAGCCAGAGTTAGATGGGATTAATCTCACCCTTGGAGATGTGCAATTTCATCAATATCAAAGCATTCTGCATTACATATTTGGTTATAAAACTTGTCCTTAATATGCACATTGTAACTGCCTCCATGAGCTGGAAATGCACGAGCATATTTACAGCCACTTCCATGCAGAATTGTGTCCCCAGAATGTGATTAAAGTAGCAAACAGAAGGCAACAAAAAATCCTCCTTCTGTTTACCTCACGGAGCAATAAATTATGTTAAAATGCTATGGGATTGTTGTTGTATTTGATACAATTTGACTAGGCTGTAAATGATACAGTACTATACTGAGAAAAGTTGTTTATTTCATCCTAGCCTCCTAAATGTATTGTTTGCTACTGGGACATAGAATTATTATTTTTAAAATGTCTTTAGTCCCAAACATCATCTATTATTATTTTTCCCCACTCTTTCTTTTAAAAAAATTTTTTGTAAAAAATAGAAAGAAAACAACTATGTCTCCCTCACTCATATGAGCTTACAATAAACTTCAAAACTGAGAGGCTATTATAGATCTTGATTGCTTTTCAGAACTAAAGAAGTGCAAAGAAGTGTTGGTTATTTTTTCCCTGAGAACTCTAATTAATTATACAAATGTTAATGAAAACAGAAGAATGAGGAGAGTATGTGTAAGTACTGAGGCTTCCTATCATCCTTTTTCTTTGTGATTGTGAAAGAGTCTTCAATGAGTGAATGAATGTTTCTTATCACTCCTGCATACTTACGTTTTTTTTTCCTAGTGCCTTTGAGGTTGACATTTTTCTGTATTGTAGTGACATGTTAAAGTGTGAGACTTTCTAATGTAGATCTCTGTGTGGCTGGAGTGTAAAATTGACATGGGGATGAGAAGAGATGAAGAAAAGGGGAGAGTGGTAAGATTTTAGCTTGATTGAAGAACCTGAGCTGCTTCTAAATGTAGTGTTGAGTTCTGGGCTAGGGGTGTTGAGAGTTTAAGAAGGTGATGATCCTTTGTTATAGTTCAGTTTAGGAAAAAATGTCATTGTACAAAAGATTTTTAAGCACATTGATGGGAAGGCTTTATTTTATTATTACCCTTATTACACTTTAAATATTACCCATATTAAGACACTTTAGTATTTAGTATTTATTATCATAATACTTTTTACTTCAGAAATTTATTATTTACTCATTTCTGGTATTATTAAAAACATTACTTCATTACTTAGTATTATTAATATTATTTAAATTTAAGGTCTCTTGGAAGTAAATGGTGACATTTTAAGGTTAAAATCAACTACCTTTTAAGGACTTTAGTGGGATGTAATTAATAGCCTGCTGAAGGTATGCTGCTTTGTGATGATAGCTGTTTCATCGAGCAGTGAGAGCAGTCCTAGCTGCCTTTAATACAGACCTAGCTGCCTTTAATCCGTATAACTCCTCTTAATGCCAACTCTAATGATCTTCAAAGGAAGGGCAAAAGAGAATGATAGACAGTGTGTCTTCATGTTAACTCTTCCCACTGCAAATCTGGACACATTTACAATGAGGCTGCTTTTCAGAAGTAATACTGTTCCCTTGTTCTCCCCAAACCTATCACTCTTCTTGCATCTCTGAGGGCAGAGGGATTTGCCTTGGGGCCTCTGTTTGCATAACACATTCCCTGTGTGTTTATTAACATAGTGTAAAACTATGTTCTCAGCATGAGCAGGCGTCCTCTCAGGCCATCACCAGGGTCTGGGCATGCTCGCAGCGGAGATAATCACTGGAACTGAGCTGACTTCTCACTGGGAATGTGACTCCACTCACAGCAAGAGAGCAAATAGGAAATGACTCGGGGTGAGTCTCACTAAGCCGGAAAAATGAATTAGACACACTCCTCAACAGAATCTGAAAACATTACATACAGTGAAGAGAGAAAAGGTCAGAGCGAGAGGTTGCTTACCATTCTCACTTTGGAACTGAAATGCGTTTAGGGATACATTGTACCTCCTTACCATGTGAGGTTTGTCTTTCGTGTTACCCAGAAAAGAGCCCATTCATTGAACAATCCCTTCATTCTTTAGATACAGTTCAAGTTTTGAGGAAAGTAGGTTGGGTCAGAGGTAAATCTCAACACTTTCCTGTGAAAAACTAAAGGGAAATAAATTTGGAAGCAAAATGGTGGAAATTGCTATGACCTTTGAAATGCCATCCTTTACAATACGCAGTAAAAATATTGGGCTGCTCAGGCTTACATCAAGTTTACAGGAACATAAATTGCCACAATTGAGCTGCAAGCTTTATGTTCTTAAAGCACATCATTATTCTTTGGGATATTGGAAGGGAAGGTAGAAAATAGCAGATGTCTATCCATCTCAAGAAATAATAACAGTCTTACTGATTGCCTTCAGTATTTTGCCGCAGTATATTAGGTCATTTTTAACCTCCTTATTTTAAAGAAAATCTCTTTTAGAAAAGATCTGCTATTCAGGATAAATCATGACATTGACAATTTATTTGTCTGATAAGGTGGACCTGGTACACCAGTTTGTTTTTCTCTCAGTTGTAACACAGAAAGGCACAGACAGTGGCGGCAAACCTAGACAAGCCAATAGAGCTATGGAATTATGTCAGTTTTTAAAAGAGTTGTGGATCTGATCAAAACACCTCAATGCCATAAAACTAAAGCTAGCATTTGATTTTTAAAAAGAAGTGAGGAAAACTTTAATAAGTCAAAAAGAAAAACAGATGAAAGAGACAAAATGAAAGAATAAAAATATTAGCAATGTTAGAGAGCTCCTGTAGAGCCTGTAACAACCTTGCCTTCTTATCACTGTTACTGATTCAAAATAGACCAGCCCCAGGATCATGTGAAGGAATGGTCATCTCCAATTAATTGTTAATGCTGTGATACTGCAGATGGATGATCATGAACATTTTTCATTTTTGGAGAAGGGGCTTGGGGAAGAATTTAAAAAAAGGAAGCTCTGTACAATTTGTACTAATAAAAATCTTCAGACTGTGCCTGCTAGGTTACCATTAAACTGAATTAAAAGTACCAAAACCAAGTTCTGCTAGAAATTCCTCATTTATGAGGTTTTTGCATCCCTTGGGCGTTGGATTTAAGTAGGGACTAAGTGGTACCAGCTGGCTTTCATGCCCAGCTGCTTGTGGGGATTCAATCTTCAATGAGCCAGAAAGCACAAAGGCTTCTCCTGAGAAGCAGAGGCTTGGGTTTGTGTTCCTTGTGTGCTACTTGCCGTGAGTAACTTGTTTTCCTCACCTTAGTCTGTGGGATGCATTTGTTAATTCAATAAGAGAAAGGCAGTGCAGGATGCTAATAAATAATGTGTCATAGATAGAGAAAGATAATCCAAACAATAGAAGCTGTAGAAGGAAAGCGTTTGTTCCCTCAGGGAGAATTTATTGAAAGCTGAGGTGCAACAATAAGAAGTTACTTTCACAAATCTCTAAAGGCAGCTTTGCACTGCTTCAGCAGTGCAGAGCATCTTAAATCCAGCTTAAATTTCCAGTGTAGTATGCTTTTGTGCAACTGACTCCTCTGGCTTCATAAGGTTCTCATAATGTGTGTGACAAGGGGAGAGCTGTGGCCCAGGTGACCTGTTCTCTCATGATTCATGCAGATGCTTTTGAAGCCACCCTTTGAGTAAGCTCAAGCACAGTTCAGATGCAGCCCAGAAGTGCAGGCCAAAGATTCTTATTGTTGTTGTCTGTGTTTTTGTGATGAGAGAAAGGAGAGGAGTGAAACTCCAAATAATTCAGCCGTGCATAAAGACAGGTTGTGGTACAAACCAAGTTAGTTTCTGGTACTGATTTTGCTTTGACTATGTGTCGTTTCCTGAATAAGCGTCTCTGAAGTGTTGCTCAAAGCACACCAGTCAGACTGTCTACACAAATAAACTCTGTGCTAGATAAAATCTTGAAGGTGTAGAGTTTCCCGTTTTCTGTTCTCACTGCTCATGAAGAATTTGTGCCCTGAGTTTCTGCAGTGGCTAAATACTTTGTAGTCTTTAATGTTTCTGTGCATGGCATTGCTGTGACACGACTCCAGCAGCACATAACGAGTTGTGGCACTGGCTGTAGATACAGGAGAAGGTCAGAAGAGATTAGAACTCTAATCAGACACGTTAGAACCAGCAGAATACTTAGGTGCTTCGGAGTAACATGATACACTGCCTTGCTCCTAGATGTTGAGTGCCTTCAGCACCACAGGTCTTTTCGGTGTGTATAACCTGTACAAGGCACGTGGTAGGTAAAGCCCTTCTGATGGGACCAAAACCCCCCTTTATATATATTTTATATGCAAAAGTAACGTGCTCATGGGTAGCAACAAGAAGTACATGGGCAAGTGTTGTGCCAAGAAATCTCTGACAGCCTCTCACAGTTGGGGTACTTGCTGTCTGTAGCTTCTCCTGTGCTGTTTGTCCTCTGTACTTTCTCAGCTGAGTGTGGGTTTTGCTTTTCACATTATTGTTGGAAGAGGACAAAAAAAGGGGGAGGACTTGGTGCTGGGGAAGAATTCACTTCCTATTTCTCAAATTTAGTGTTTGCTGAAGAGGATTCAAAGACTCATTTCCCAGGAGACTGACTTAGCTACAAAAATCAAAATTGTTTGACTTTGGGGAGCTATCTATTTCTCCTTTGGAAAATGCTTCATACTTGTGGAAAGGGGGGAAAAAGAGTGTGACACCAGCTAATTGATTAGGTGTGGGTTGCAATTTCTCTCTGTTATGGTTAATATAATATACTGAAGCATTTTTATGAGTAAGAACTGAATTCCTCATTTCCCTGCTCCTGGTTGAGCCACTGTGTGAAGGGACTAGAGGAGGAAAAAAGGATCATTCAGGACACCAACTTAAGGTTTTAAATATATGTCTTGACTCACATTTTCATAAGTCTAAGTGATTTGTTTACCACACAAAAGTTTGTGGTGATGTAGAGGCTTAAACCCATTTCTCCAAGGTCTAGTTTGACAGTTTAACTACTTCTGCTGGGCTTCCTATTTTCATGTCTTCACTTTACCTTCACTCAACTGCTGATCTAAGTTACAAAGACAGGACTTCTCCAAACAGCAGATGAGCTGCACTATGTTTCTTTAAAGTAACAAAATCTCAGACAAAGATTTACCAATTTCTCTTTCTGCAAACTACATCAGACTGATAATACAAAAATGAGAACAGTTCAAATCTGTGGTATGACTAAACTAGATGAGGTCAACTTTGGATATCTTTACAATCAGATATTTTTGCTAAAGACAAATCATAACAATAGAAGGGTGTGTAGGGTGTGTACTTTGATCCTAATTTCAACACAGATATCTCTTACAAGGGGGCAAGTTGCCTTGCACAGCTTCAGTAAGGGAAAATCTCATTTTGTATGTATCATTAACAGTAATCATGCTACCTCAGATGTTAAACAGTTTGAAATCCAAGAGTTGTATTTCTATGGAAAGAATAATTTTAGATAAACTGAGGTAAAAAAAAAAAAGATGTAACATTTTTATGACATACATTTGCATTTGGAGTCTGCATGCTGGAAGAAACTCAAAAAACTGTTACAGAGGAAAAAAATCCCTTTGATTTCTGTTCATTTCCATTTGCAAGGTCAGGTGAAATGTTCTGTGTAGTTTTTTTTTTTTTTGGTTTTTTTGAATGAAGCTGAAATGAACAATGTTTGTTACTTGTTTAACAATAGCTATATCTGCAGTGTGCCTTGCCTGTTTCCCTGTCTGTTGGTGTTACTTACCTGAATTTGCAGAGGTGGCAGAAACTGTTATATTTTGAGAACTGTAGCAAAAGAGCAAGGAAGAGGTAGGGGGAGGAAGAGAGGGAAAGGGTTGCTTTGTTTATTTTTTGGTTGAACTTCTGGTGTTACGCTGAATAATTTATATATGCTGTTTCAGTATGAAAAGGAGCTGCAAAAAGCCTCATTTTGAGGGTTTGTGTGTTATCACAATTTTTATATTGACTCTATGTACTGCTCAAGCAAAATCGATGTATACATACAATTTAAAATATTGATTAACCTTGTAACAATATCCTGGCATCTGAGGTTCAGACTGGTGGCTTATTTTTCCTCCATTACCACCAGCAGTAATGGTTCTGTAGATTAGCAGCTGATTCAAATATACCCAATCCTGAACTATCTACATCTGTAAGTGACTAACAGAAATTGAACTCTTTAATATGTGTAACTGTTTACACTGTCTTAGCTTGATTGCCTCTGTAGCATGAATGGGTATTTTTTTTTTTTTAATTAAATAGTAGGGCATTGCAACACACAAATCAGAAGACAGAAATGATCTCATTAAAAGGCAGTTAACAGATAAATTTGGGAAAAGAAGTTGCAGGGTTTTGTGAGTAACTTCATTTTTTTTTTTTATTTTTCTTTTGGAGCCGTTTGCAATTAAACTATTTTCAGATTAATTTGTGTATGAAGTCCAGGCACCCAAAGGCCAGCTGCCAATATGGTCCTTCCAATTCAGGATTTCAGAGTATTCTCTCCATCCAGTTCCTGCACAACTTACTGAAGGAAGTTGCTTCTTGTTCACAGCAGCATCTCTTTAATATTGTCAGGAATTCTAATGAATGTTTTTTAGTTTGAGGTATGGTGGTCTCTAAAACTTCATTCATCATTGTTTATTCTGAAGAAGAGTTGATAGAGCACTTTGTTACTATATTAACTCTTTCTTTATGGAATTACGCTTGCCTGACAAGACGTTTGTTCTGATATCTGAAGAAATACAAGAGAACATGCCCATTTTTTTTTTTAATTCTGTCAATCATACATTGTTTAAGGAGAACAACAAATTACAAAAAGTAATCAAAAACTCCATTGTGTGAGTAGTGTGCTAAATAGATAACTAATTAACACTGTTTATGTATGAATATAAAACATCTGTATTAAATGATACCTGATTTGAATTTCACAATCTAACTGTACAAAGTGATTTTCCTGGGTTTTCAGTCTTGACCTGAAACTGGGAACTTCAGTACTAAACACGGAACTCAGCCTCTCAGTTATGTGCTCCTGACATTGACCGTACTGGGAGAGTCTGAATTCTCAAGTCCCAATTCATCTAACAATTCATATTGATCATGTGCAAGTGTTTGCTCAGCACAGAGTTTTCTGAAGTGTTCTTCAGCAGGAGAGCTCAAGTGTGCTTACTTCAAGGTCTCCTCTAGGTAAACTGGGAAAGTCTGCTAGAGACAAGGCTGAGAGAAAATTAGTCTGGTCCTGGGCAACAGTTGTCCCTGGACGGGTTCTTCTCTCTTCATATTTCAGTGCAGATACAGCCTTGGACTCCCAACAGATGTAGTCCTCAGTGCATTCCTGCACAAAGCTGAGATGCAACTCTTCTTTTTTTTTTTTTTTTCATTCTGTTTGAGGGGAAAGGTTCAGACAGTCTCTGGAAAAAGTGTTTTTCTAACTCTTTGCTTCCATACTGCAAAATTTTTGATGCTCTTTGTTATGCTTTCATCTAGACAACTGGCATGTGTCTAAACAAGCCTGGAGTATAGTTGTATAAGCAAGTGATCTACTGGTGGTGTGAACAAGCAGTCACTCTCCACCAGATCAATGCCTAGATGGTCTCCAAGCAATAGCAGCTCTTCCCAATTCCAACTCTTGGGAACAGAGCTAAGCTGGTATGGATCCTGTTGGGCAAACTGGATCAGGCATCCTGGCCACATCCCATCAAAACATTTTGCCCACCATAACCTAATTGCTGAGGAGGGCAAACTGGGAAGATCTTACTGCTGTGCAAGCACATTTGAGTAATAACTAAAGCACTGGTATATTGTTAGCACTCATTGGCCACAAATAGAAACCCCCATGAAGGCTTCTATAGGCAAAGTTAAGTCCATCCCAGCCAAATACAGTGCTGACTAGTAATGTCCTGTAGAACAAATGTGCTTTATTCTAATCTCTTGTTCATATCTCTTCTCAAAATGCCATCATCATCTCTTCTGACCGCCTGTCTTTTGCTTTTTCAAACTGTCAAAATGTTTGTGGTAAAACTAAATTCCTCTAGAGATGAGCTTTTTCCATTGGTGTGATACTTGTGGAAAAAATTTAGATCAAGCCTAGGCATTTATTGAATGATGTGGTTGGAAGTTCCAGCTGCAGACTGTGACTGTTGTGTGAGGTGTTGTACAAACATGGGATCAAAACATGTCCTCTGCCATGAAAGGAGTCACCATTTCCATACCAGAGTTCATGACAAAGCTGTCTGAATCCAAGGAAATAGTGAGACAATATTGGTGTGATATTGGAGTGATTTCATCATCTCAGTTGCAGCACTACTGTTAATAGGCATTCCTCCAAAAACGAGACAAGTTTAGTGACAGAGAGCAGGAGTTTGTTCTCTGGATTTGTGTTGGGGCAGGGGTGGAGAACTCACCTTTGCTCAGTGGGCAAATATGGCTTGATCCTGGAAATGCTTGCAGAGAGTAGAGAAGCTGTTCCTTTTGAAGACCTAAAGACGTGATTCACTTCTTGTGTGGAACTGAGTGCACCTCAGCTTGCAAGACTCTCTGAGCAAGTGAGAACATGGGCACTTGCCACCTTTGAAAAAGTCCTGAAATGTGGCAGAATCGTGATCCTTCCAAAAAGTTAAAAGTCTGTGATTGATGTAGTAGAAGTCTGAAATTCCCCTGTCGTCAAATTCTATTTCTAGCTTAGCAAAATAAAAATTCTTCTTTACTGAGGATATGCAAATTACATACATGGTCTACTTTATCTTTAGACACAATTTGCAAACTGGTATGTGGAGTTTTAAGTCCCCAGTGATCATCTTGGAGGCAAGTCTCCTAACAGAACATTGGAATGAAAATGAAAACCTTGTAGGGAGGGGCTTATTTTGTACTGATAAGTACTCACTTATTTTTCTGTAGAAGTGTCTTTTGCCTTTAAATGAAACTTTTGGAATCCAAGAATGATTTTCAGATGCATAAGACTTTTTATTTTGAAATGCCATGTCAGCAGATCCAGTGCCTCTAAAATAAATAATTGCGAGGTGCTTCTCTGCCTTGAATTCCTCTGATATTTTGTCCTGTTTTTAATATATTTTTAAAACTGAGGTATAAAAATAATCTCTCTGAACTTGACTGCAAATACTTACTGCCAGCTAAAAAAGAAAGAGATCAGACAAACAAGTGGTTTTTGATGGGCATTAAAAGCTTGGTCATTCTTTCTCTTGTGAAATATGACATTCTCATAAAACCCTTTTCCCTTCAATGCCAAAACAATACTCCTGTTAATAATGTAATGCTGATGACAACAGCCACCTCTAGTCATGAGAGGAATGAGCTGGCCCAAGCAATATTGTTCTTGAGGGACTTGTCCAAGGAAAGGTGCGTCTCACCCCTCCACACTAGAAATAGCTGAAGGGAAGAAACGTGAGGATACCTTAACATGATGCACAGATGCTACGTGGTTGGTTTTATTTTTCTGCCTTCTGTGGGTGAAATAAAAGAATTTAATTTGTAGAGTAGGATAGCACACCTTGAATAGCACTATGTAGATGTAGGAAATGCTAGTTTGATAGAAGCCATTTATTAGAAGGGGTTTTGACATTGTGGGATTAGAAGCTCATGCAGCAATCAATATGTGATATAGAAACATACTATCTCATCCTTCTGTGTGGGTCTAGACAGAAGGATGCTCAGAGATGCCTTTCCATGCTTTGTTTCTGTCCCCTTGTATTAGTGAGAGTGTTCCAGGCCACTTTTCACCATGTCAGAAGTGGTTGTTCCTCTTTTACACTTCACATTGAAAATGTGTGACTTGCTTTTAAGTGCTGCCTTAACCCCACAGTGAACTATGAAGATGAGCCTGCAATGCTGAATTCGAAAGAATGAAGTTTGCAAAGGGTCAGTTACTTCCCTCAGTCTGCTGTTAACCTTTTACAGCTAAAGTCAGGAATGAGGGTGCTGCAGGTGCTGCTTAGCTCTTCTACCTCACTAAATGCTAATAGAGGGCAAATAGACAGAAGGCCCTCTATGGCTGTACAAAGTTGCTGGGCCAAATCTGTGCCCCATTAGCTGAGCTCAGCACTCAGGGCTGCCATGTGTCCTACCAGGAGTGTGGGAACAACATCCCTGTGCAATGAGAGAGGCCAGCTCTCCACCTGATCCATCATTGATTGCATAGCTGTTATTCTGGGAACTGAGGAGAGGTGGGTAGGGGGTGGACACCACAGACACACAGGGTATTTAGAGGTCTTTTTAAAGAAAAGGTCTCACTTAAACATAATCATCTGTAGGACACTGGTTATTTAAGCCTATTTCTGAAGCTTGAAGGTGGCTGGTTTTGTTCTCATCTGCATGTAGGATTTTTCTGGTTGTTATTCCATAATTTTCCCAAGTGAATGCTGAACTAGCTTGTTGGAGCTTCAATGACTGGACACTTCAGCCCCTTGCAGAATTAGTAATGAATGACCCACCATCAGGTGGGTCATTCATTACATCAAGTTGTATATTTCTATATACAGGTACTTCTAAATAATACTGCTTGTCAGTGTAACAGGTGCACAGTGTTCTGCTTTTGGAGACTGATGCAGCAGGAGTAGCTTTGTTCAGCTTTTAAACTTCAGTTGCCATGGGAGGGATTCTCAATCTATCCCACTCCTACCAGTTTGTTGCCAGGGCCTGGAAGAGATGCCCTGAGTCTGGAGAGGAGTTGCAGGTCAGCAGGAGAGCGCCTGAAGAACAGCACGAAGGAATTCCAGCCACTCCAGTTTCACTGGAGGCCCAGCTCCATGCAAATGCACATATCTTGGGTAGTGAACAAGAGGAATTAGAGATATGCACACGCCTACAGGGTTATGATGCTCTTACTGGCATCACAAGATGAAAAGCATCTGACACTGTCCCACATGACATCCTGAACTGGGGAGACATGGATTTGCTGGATAAACCACTCAGTGAATAATGAATTAGCAGGATGTACATGCTCAATGGGTTCCAGTCAATGGCTCAATGTTCAGTGGAAGACCAGTGATGAGTGATGTTCCTCAGAGGTCAGTACTGGGACCGGTGCTGTTTAACAACTTTGTCAGCAATATGGACATTGAGATCAAGTGCACCCTCAGTCAGTTTTCAAATGGCACCAAGCCTTGTGGTGCAGTTGGCACTCTGGAGGGAAGGGATATTATCCAGAGGGATCTGGACAGGCTTGAGAAGTGGGCCTGTGCAAACCTCATGAGGTTCAACAAGGCTAAATGCAAAGGCTTGCAAACGTATTGATAAAAGCCCTGAGGAGAAGTACTTGGGGTTGTTGGGGGAAAAGCTTGACATGACCCAACACTGGGGGCTTGCCTTCGAAAAAATCCCAGAAAGCCAACCGTATCCTGGGCTGCATCAAAAGCAGCATGGCCAGCAGGGCAAGGGAGATGATTCTGCCCCTCTGCTCCACTCTGGTGAGACCATGCCTGGGGTACTACATCTAATTCTGGGACCCCCAACATAAGAAGGAAACGGACCTGTTGGAATGACTCCAGAGAAGGGCCATGAAGAAGGCTGGAGAAGGACTTTTTACAAGGGTTTTTTGTGAAATGATGAGGGGAAATGGGTTTAAAGTGAAAGAAAGTAGGTTTAGATTCAGTGTTAGGAAGAAATTCTTTACTGTGGGGGCAGTGAGACACTGGAAGAGTTTCTTCAGAAAAGTTGTGGCTGCCCCATCCCTGGAAGTGCTCACAACCAGGTGGGATGGGGCTTTGAGTGACTTGGTTGGGTGGAAGGTGTCCCTGCCCATGACATCACAGAACCATAGAAGGTTTGAGCTGACCAGGACCTTAAAGATTATCTAGTTCCAAGCATTCTATGATTTTCTTGGATTCAGTGGGAGCTGAAAGCTGCGTAGGTATGGTGGACAGGAAGATCAGCTCAGAGTTTCATTTGTGGGATGTGTTTTCAGGCTCAAGCAGCTCAGCCTGAGTTGCTGTGTGAGCTTAGAAGTTGAGTGCCACAAGAGCTGATGTGAGTAGAAGACGGGAAGGGGTACAAGTGGCAGTGGGACATTTTCATAAGGGGAAGAAGCTTTGCTGCAGGATCTTGTTCTTGGATACAAAGAGGGGAAATGGAAATCATAAGAAGCAGATCAATGAGTAGAACGTGTCTTTTCTGTACTGTTTGGGAAACGTGTTGTTTTGTATGTTAGTCTGCTTGTGCAGTGCTCAGCACAGGTGTCTTTAAAGCTGTGTGTTGCTGGGGAAAAGACTTCTCAACTGTGCCATTTCATCAGGAACCCTTAACATCCATTGGTGTAAATAATGCAATGGTCTGTGATATTTATGATAATTGTGCTTTTCTGGTTATTCAGGGAAACAGATACAGGCCCTGTGGTCATTTCATATTTCTTAATGCAGGCCTAGATAACATAAAAACAGTGCTTGAAATTGTTGGCTTATTGAATGAATTGGCAGAAATCCTCTTGCAGCTCCATGTCAGCACCTAATTCTCTGAGAGACCTTTGAAAAATCTCAACAGCAGGTACTGCAGCTGCTAGCTTTATCCCTATAGTGTTCAGGGGGACATTGAACTGTTTTCATGGGGAAATCTGATTAGGAATGTGCTCACTTAATTAAGGAGTGAATGATCTATTGTTTTTATTGCTGACTTTTCTTTCTCGCTTTGTCTTTTTTTTTTTTTTTNTTTCGTTTTTTTTTTTTTTTTTTTTTTTTTTTTTTTTTTTTTAAGAGGAATGACACTGTCTTCAGGCCCAGTCTTCAGATGGTGTGAATTGGTCCATGACTGTCCATACTGCTGTGCTGGTTAATTTTTACCAGCAGAGGCTCTAACTTCCCAAGTGCAAGAACACTGGGGGGAAGGGAGAAATACTGCCTGATGTTTGGGGAGAATGGTTATGACTTGGTCCTAGATCACTGGATTCAGAGAGGTTTTGTCATTTGATTTTAATCAGAACAGGATCAGAAGCCTTTCACCAGAATGTGAAGCTCTGAACAAGGGCATCATGAAAATGTAACTTTCACTCTGTGACTGAGGCTGTTGACAGGACAGTCTGGAGAAATAGAAAGAGTTCTTCTGCAGCACTGCATACTGATATCAATAATATATTTTAAAAAAATCAGAAACATTTGAAAGTTCAGACCCTTTGTTTAGAGCATGAGTAAAAGGGAAATGTAAATTTTTGTTTGCTGGGGTTGAATAGGATCAGTTGATGGTAGTTGTAATAAATTCAGAAGCCTGGGATTATGATTTGCTTATTAATATTGTATTTATTTAGCAACCAAAGAAACCCATTGCATGGAGCACTGTACAAACACATATCATGGAATATTTCTTTACCCTGTGTAGCTCACAGATTAAAAACCCCAAACCAACCAAACAACCAAACACCACCTCCCTCCCCCCCAACCAAACAGAAACAAAAAAAAACCCAACAAACCCATCTAGCTTCAGAAAACAGAAATCTAAATATACTTGGAATCTTTCTGCTTTTATAGTTGCTGTAACAGGATACAGTTAATTTGTGAGACTTATGTCAGGACTTAGTTCAAGTGCTGGGATTATTAAAGAGCTGCAGTCCTTTTAAGAGCTTGGTGGAGTGATGAGGGCTGATGGTGACCTCATCCTGTTCTCATTAGGGAAGAAGGAATGGAAGAATAAGGAAGACAGGGATCAAAGTCCTATTTGCTTCAAGAGACAGAAATGTTTACTCATAGGTGTGAATATGTCCTCAGGAGTAAGGACTATTCTCCTATCTTATGTTCTTAAAATGGGTGTTGCACCACACACTTTGTGAGAAGTAGGATTTGAGCTTAAGACTATTGACTGTAGGTAGAATCACTTCAGAGATAATGGTTGTATTATTATTGTAATAACAGAGGCCAAACTGGGTAAAGAAAATGAGTGGGGGCTTATTACTGTATTTAGTGAAGAGTAAGCAGAATCAAGCAGGGCCTTGACAATATTGGTGGATGATATTATTAAATTTGTAATGAGAAGTCTTAGAAAATAAATTAGCTGACGTGGCCAGGGCAGTCTCTGCAGAATTTGAAAGCAGAGGAGGGAGCTTGGTGATTCTTGGAACAGCCAACATCAATGTAGAGTTAGGGGACTGGGAAATGTTTTTTTAAATTAGAGAGGCCTGTAGGAAGGCCAGAAAATTGATCATGCAGGATTTTAATTACCAAGATATTGATTAAGATAATAATTATGCACAAATTAAGAAAGGGTTCATAGTGCAGGATTGCTTCCTGAAGCTGTTTGTGAGCTTGCACAGTCACACAGTTTTGGATTCAGCCCCAGGGACCTGAGCCAACTCTGGCAAGTGAGGTGGAGAGGACCTGTGGAACACCCTGGTATCAGGCTGGGAAGGATGAGCAGTGCTTAGGGAAGAAGCACAGAGGGTTGCTGGTTTGGTTTGGGCTTGGTTTTTTTTTTTGGTTTTTTTTTTTTTTTTTTTTTTTTTTNTTTTTTTTTTTTTTTTTTTTTTTTTTTTTTTTTTTTTAATTTAGGTTAGTAAAGGGTAATTTTGAGGAAATGTGCCTGAGGAATTTCTTCTGATTATGAAAATCTCCATCTGTACAACTGAAAAATAAATGTGATTTCCTCAGAGAGGATGTAATTAAAATGTGTCCTGGTTAAGTCTACACAGGTTAAAGGCTGATGGGGGTAAAGTATGAAATTAGCATAAAGTATTAAGCAGGTACTTTCTTAAACTGCAGTATAACCAACCAGTGCATTAAGGAGAGAGACAGGGCGACATACAGAAATAAAAAAAAAGACTGTAAAATTAAATTTCTTTCTGATTTATAAATTTTTCCCATGCTATTTCTCCTTTAGCCAGTCCTTTTTCTAGATCACACTTTAGAGCTAGAAATGTTTTGTCTGTTAAACAGGACAGGTGAAGATCATTGTAATAGAATATGTTGAGGATATGCAATGGAGTATTACAGGTTTTTCTGTGTAGTCCATGGATATATTTTTTTCATGGAAAACACTTTGCTCTCTTTTCTGACTTTTACAATGGCCCAGAGTAAAGGTGAGGTTTGAGAAGTGAGGTGAATTATGGAGAAACAGTCTTGGTTTTACCACCCACTAGCAATAATAACTAGCCATGCTTGAAGCAAGAAAGCAAACCATGTCCTTCCAGCAGATAAAGTGTCCTACTGCTTAAGGAAAATACAAAGAATTCCTACTCACAGCTCCTGGAGGAAAGAAGTTACATTCTCAAAGCAAAAAGGAACAGTCATCTTATTAGTGGCATTTATTTGGGGGAAGAGAAAAAAAAAATCACTTTTATTCCCCTTTATATTCATAGTGCAGTAAGGGCCACAGAAAGCAGTTCCAAGAAAAATGAAGTGGATTAGAAATAGAGCTAGGACAGAGCTGCTCAGTAATGCTTTTATTATCCATTTTCCATAATGAAAGAATGGAAATAAGCTTTATTTAGACTATCTTTTTCTTAAGTTGCTGGAATAATCAGATAATTTGCAGTAAAACATGAAATGGCCTGGACTTCTTTAAATAAACTACAGTTATTCACTGTAACCAACACACAAGCCCGTCTTTGGAAAGAAACAAAGTTAGAGTTATATATGTCTTTGTTCTAGGTTTTTTTTTGTAAATGCATTAGGTGTTCTGATTAGTGGAATGTGATGAATGGGAAGATGCCAGACAGGAGCCATGTATAATATTTTTAAAATACTATTTATTTAGCTAAAGTTGATTTTTGAGGAAAAGAAAATGGGGCTCTTTTTAGCATCCATTTTTATGACAGAACTTTAATATAAATTAAATCTCTTCAGGGGAATTAAAGGAATATGCTTTGGTTGTATTTGCCAAATAATTTGGTCAATGTAAAAATAATCTACCAAATTGTGTCTGTGGGGTGAGGCTGGGATCAGGGGAAGGCTTCCCTCTCAAGTACTGTGGAAGATGACATTTTAATTCTGTCATCTGCTGAATAGATTTGAATTTGTATTTCTTCATTTCCATGAAGTGCTCTCCTTGTTGTGTTCCCATATGGCTGCTCTAACTCTCCTGCTAAAGCTATTTCAATTTACATGATGTGCTTTATCCCCTTGCTGGATTGCTGCTTGAACCCTGAGAGTGTTGCCTCCTGTGAGAATACCTGGGCGCTTTGCACAGCCTTTCAAACCCCTTGTGATTTACTCCTGTGCACAGACATGTGGGCAAAACACCCTCTCCCTCACACTCCATGACACAATTTTCTGCATTAATCAAATCCCATGCACTCTCTGCAAAGAAGAGTAGTGAAATGTGTTCCTATAAATCCATCCACTCCTTCCTCCAAAAACCGAACACCTCGGGCTGGGTCACCACCTGCCTCCCATAAACAAAGGTTAAAGAAATTTGCAGGGCAGCAGGAGAGGATGCTATACCTTGGTATCTGCCTCTGCTTTCCTTGGCTGGCAGTAGTGATCTGCACCCTCTTGTCCTGAGCTCTTCATGTGGCTGTTGCTTCCACAGCAACCTGACAAGCTCATACCGTGGTGTGGCCGGGCTGGCCACACTGAGTGCCCTTTCTTTTCGTTGCCCTGGTGATATAAAACAAAACCTTCCCTAGAGACCCTTCTTCCTCCATGTGCCTTCTGATTTCATAAGCAGCTGGAGTTGCCCCTCTGTCTTTCCTAGCCTCCATTCCCCACACTTACCTGTCTGTTCTGTGCTTCCCTACCTTCCATCTCCTGGCAAAGAGCAGATATGCTGGGGCTACCCATCTGTAATATGGGGCCACCTTCACTTACAGCTCCAGTAAAAGCTCCTCATTCCCCAAATCTGGGAATCTGGGCTGCTGCTGCTGAGGACTATATTTAATATCTCAGCCCCATGGTGCAGGTGAAGCTTTTTCAATCTCTTGCCTCAGAAAATTGTGAAGGAACAGGGGAAATCACTTTGAGCGAGTGGATGGATGTTCAGGGCAGGAATGCTATAATCAAGTAGAGAAAAATATTTAGTGGATATGGATCATCTTTTTGCTATATCAGCCTATCCCATCAGTTATTTCTGTTGCACAGTGAACATAAACCAGAATTAGCACTCTGAAGTTAGGGCAGGGCTGGCAATATAAATCAGTTGAGAGTCTGCTTTCTGTTTTATGACCAACAAAATATTCGCTTGGTGCAGACACTTGCTAAGCCCCTCAGCTTTCAATGTGAAATTCTTGCTGTGGCAGATAATGGCTGCAAGTTTTTGCTGGCTGCTGTAAGGGAAAGGGAGGAGTTCTCCTGATCTTTTAAACTTAGCAGAGGATCACAAGGTTCAAAGTTATGAAACCTCTCTAATATCCAGCAGCAATGTAATTTTTTTCCTCATTAAAGACATTTGCCTAATTTTTATGTAAATAGCCACCACCTGGTGGCCACTCTAATCCAACAGCATTACTGCTGGCAAACAAGGGATTAAGAAGAAAAGGCTGTATTGAAATTAAAGCTGTAGGGCCTGACAGAGTTAGGTTACCATTAAATTCTATCGATACTCTATCATTGCCAGCTCCATTGTGCTTTATTCTAGTGTTCAGGGTTTTCTATAACTAAAATACTTCTTTAATCCTTTTTTTCACACACGGCAAAGAAAACCTTGATGCTGAATAATCCACTGAGGTTTGTGCATTTGTTAGATCTCTGCTTCATGAAATTACTAAATTTTAGTGGCAGGAGAGAAGCACGTCAAAATGTCAACATGGTTTTACAAAGCCAGAGGTTGCTCATTTCTAAAGATGAATATGATCTCTATTAATGCTTGTTTTCTACATTTCAGCACCAACCTTAATAAAGTGATGGAGGGATGGGAAGAACTCCTGATCAAGTTTTCAAAGCCCAGTTAACATGTATTTTTCTCAGTTGTCATTTTATTGAACCAAGAAACCCAGGGATGTGGGTTTACAAGGACATCGAGTCGGAACTCCATTGCTAGACATCTTGGGATTTGTTGGGCTTGCACTGTGTTAGTCATATCATATGGTCTTTGAGTGCTCATCAGTATTGTGCCATTTGATACTGCAAAAATGTGCCAAGAGAAACAGAAGTCCAGCATGAAACAGTGGAATCAAAGCTGCATATGTTTTCTAGTGGCTGATAAAGTGTCTTCCCCCAGCCATCTGAGTGTCTGATCTGCAGACGCTGGGATCTCTGATGATGTTCCTGGTCCCTAATCAGTGTTGTATTTCATGTACATCGTGCTGGGACTTTTTGGGTTGAGGAGGGGAACTATTATTCAGTGTAATATAATGTCAGTAGCAGCACTGGGGATCCTGATGTATGTTTATTTAGGTTCATCCTGAGGGGCATTGGTACAAATCTAGCATTGGCTGTATATCAGCTAAATTCTAGGTTCAAAATTTTTGCCATTTTTTTTTTTCCTTTTTAATCCAAAATGCCCCACAGTTCAAACCCATTATTCAGACAGGCTCTTGGTCATGTCAACAGGACTTTCAGTTAAGAAAGGAGAATAGACATTTGTTCTTAGGGCAAATAGCCACTACAACAAGTTCTGCTGAACAAAACTGCATGCTGGGAAGTACAAAAGAGAATCATTATTAAGGAATCCCTTAAAACCAATATGGGGCCTAGCACCCCATGTTGGGACAAGATTTTTCTGTCACTAGAATAACTAAAGGACGGCTCATTTTAAACAGTGCTTGAGAGGTACTGGAGACAAGAATTTAGTCACACTTCACTTGGATTCCTCAGGAATGTCTTTGTTTAGTTTAAAACAACTGATTTCAGTTGTGATGAGGCAGAACCCATACCTGAATGGAACAAAAGCAGTCTCAACAGAAACCTGAAACAGGATTTACATTTTATGGTTTTTGACCTTATGGTTCCTTGGAGGAATGAGTCATGCTCCTGTGAGACATGACCTAACCTCATCTCTTCTTTGGCTGGAACTGCAGAACTTGAAAGGAATGCAGTGGATGCAGAACAGAGGCTTTGCTAGTATTGTATGTTTGGGTTTTTAAAATTATACACACACACGCACGTGTATATAAAACCTATGTATAATTTTCTTTGAGCTTTGTTCTTGAACACTTTATTTCCATTTCCCAGCATCCTGGTGCTGTTGCTTGGTGAGAGCTACTAGTCTGACCTGTGCTTTCCAAATGCCAGGGCATAAGGGAAGGGAAACATGTGAGAGTTTTGGAAATGCACAGAAAACTGCTGTGCAGATTTACATCAACTCTACTGAGACATTTAAGTTCTGTAAACTGTATGTTGGTGAGATAAACATCAGGAATGTTAACAATTATATTAGGGTTAAAAAGGAGTTTCTGCTAGAAGGAAAATTGGGGTGAAGAGATGCTCTCACTATCAATATGATTAATAGTGATGTATGATAAACTGTAGCTATCTAGTGACTTGTCTGTGTGAGACATGGCACATACATAAAGCACAGCTATAATAAGGGACAGGACTGCAGGAATGGAGAGGTAGATTAAGTGACCTAAATTATGTATATTCATCTTACCTTGAAAGGAATATGAACTAGATGACTTTTTGAAGTCCATACTATTTCTGTGTAAGTCTATGAATTTTCATTATTTTCAGTGCTTTTTATGGGGAAGGATAGAAAAGTGCTTTAACTGCAAACTTATCTTTTTGGTTGTGTTCATCATGTTACTTTGGTTGAGGAAACCTTAAAATTTCACTGGAGACCAAATCTATTGTCTGTTGTTCCTAGTACTTTGTGAAGTTCTGAACATAATTAGTGCTAATGAGTTTGCATGGGATATTATCTGCAAATAAATTCAGTAGTAGAGTGAGTATCATAACTACAATTGATGAAATAACCTATGCTGAAAATAACATAATTTGAAAAAGGCTGGAAAGTTTAGTGATATTCTTATCCAGTTCTGTGTGAAGACACTTGGAATTTTCCTCCATTCTGTTTTTCACATTTTTTTTTCCCCCAAATCGAGAGGGCAGTTCACTGGAAAGTTGTACAGTGGTGCATGAAATAAGGGAAATTGTCTTGAGCAAATTTGATGTTTCAAATACCAGTATAAAATATAGTGTTACTGGATAGGGTGTTGTCTTTCCAAGCAGCATGTGCTTACACTCAGCACTGTCCCATTCCTACCTAAAAGAAGGTATGCTCTCTGCACCAAAAGAAAGAATCTGAAGGGCTTTGCAGCTAAGACAGTGAATCCATCATTGAGGATTCAGCCTTGCATGTTACAAATAAAATTGCCTGTATTTTTGCTAGTTGGGGTAAAAATTTCTAAGAGAGCTGAGTCTGTGTGATCCAAGGGCATAAGCCAATCACTGACTACCTGAAACTGGCAAGAGACAGCCCACAGTGGGGGGATAGTTCTGCCAAACTGTCCACTGAAGGACTTTTATCCTTGCTTTGGAAGCACTTAGTCCTGTTTACTCTCTGAGTTGGGATAGAAGTCTTTTTTGACCACTGACCTCATCTGCTCTGCCAGCTTCTGTGTGGGAGTCATACCTGGTAAAACAATGACACTGTGTTTTCAGAGAATGTCAGCTTATATATGTTTTGGCTGTGGGGGCTGAGGAGTACCTTGAGTGATTTATACAAGACTGGACTGAGAGGTGTAAAAATAGCCAGGGCTGGGAACAGCTGTAACAAGCAGCAGTATCTGGGTATGGGGTTGCTAGGCACAAGGGAAAAACTCATGGTAGGGGAGTGGGAGGTCCAAGACACTTCACTCCTCTGTCTCAGGTTTTCCTCCCCTGTTTCAGCACTAGTATGGGGTCTAACAGTAAATCTGACCCTGATTAAGGGGTATTTGTCTAATCACATACTCCTGAGAGTAGAAAAGAGACAAAAATGGAAAAGTTGGGTCTGCTTCCTAATCTCATCATAGCCTGTGGGGAAGAGTAATCAGCTTTAGGTCGAAATCAGCAGCAGAGTACTTTTCCTTCCATGCTGGCTCAGTTCTAGTGGCTGATCATCAAAAGTGCAGAGACAGGATCACATGTGCACTCCCTTATCCTGGGCTCTTGTTCACTCCCTTATCCTGGGCTCTTGTTTCTCACGGCCTGTGTTGCTTTGCAGCTGCTGTTTCTGGGGGCTGCTCTTGTCATAGGGGAAGGCATCTGAAGTCCTCAGCCCCCACCCGTCTCCCTGCTTAGCAGAAGGCACAATCCTGCTCCAAAGCAGAGACCCTTGTCCAGAGATCATTTTAGCTCCCACCCTTTCATGCATTGCCTATTAAACTCTCTACAGCCGTGTCTGATCTCTGTGGATTTGCATCCCTATAAAACAGTATGAATTAATATCAGATGACATCATCTCAGGCTGTATTCTTGGGACTTATGCATGGAAGAACCTCTAAAACAAAGAGTATCATGGCAAAGAATAAAACAAATATGTGCTTGCTCTACTGTTATTTTTTTTTTGTTTGTGGATTGGGGGTTTGCTAGGTGCTGTTGGTGTTTGTTTTTTTGTTTTGTTTTGTTTGTTTGGTTGGTTGGTTTTGTTTTTTTACCATGTGAAAGATGGGGTAGTGGTCTGGCTGGATTTTTGGTCTGACACAATATTGACCAACCTCAGTAATGTTCTTATTGCTCAAAAAATACTAGATTACAAAGAAAGATAGTGTTTGGTTCAGCAGTGACACAGATCAACACTAGACAATTCTCTTTTTCTGTTAACAGATATCCCAGGCAATTTTGCTTTGTAATGTAGGAAGTGCTCCCACTTTGTGGGGGGCAGTGGAGAATACATGGGCTCTGATTTCTCTTGTGCTGCTTTGGGCTGGGAAGAAAATTTTGCACATGAATCTTAGGTAAAGTTTTGACCACTGGAAAGAAATTCTGCATGTTTATTACTGTCCAGGATTAAATTGGTGGTTTATTTGTATATGGGAGCTTAAATACATGCACTACTGCCAGGGTCTAAATTTCCTCCACTTACATGTATATATTTATGCATATTACAGTCTCTTAAATCGATGTGTAGAATGTGTGTATATCTATACTGGAAAAATGTTTATGTACATTTCTACAATCACTTATATACCTCCTACATATGCATGTATGTGTAAAGTGATAGTTTGTCATTGCCAAGTATGTACAATGCTTAAAAACACATTCATCAATGTGGTGCAGGTATTTGACTCTTTTATCAGTGCTGCCACAGAACCTATTTCCTGGGTGAGAGGAATAATGAGGGAGAAAAAGGTGCTATTCATAGAAAATGGATCACCTAAACAAAGTTTCATGAAATGTTTTTTTTTTCTCACTTTTCATTAAACTTCTGCCATTTTAAAATATATATTTTTCTTTCCCCAGAATAAGGTGTATTTTTCTAAAAGTCCTTTCCAAGCTTCTTAAATGCTACTGTTTCTTATTTCACTCTTCAAAGAGCAGCAGCCACACTATCCCTCTTTTCAACTTCAAACTGTGCTGCTCTGTTGGTCCAGCACAGCAAGAGTGCTTTGAACCTGAGGAGTGAATCTAGCTCCTTTTTTTGGAACCTTGAGAAGGACTTTTGGAGAGAGCTGTAATTAGCATTTTCTTTCCACCCAGTGCATCTTTCTTGACTTGTTTAAAAGTAAACCAAATAATAATAAACATATATTTACACTTGCGGTACTCTTGAGTCCAGCAGAGATGCCCTTTTCTCATACTTTATGAAGTTTTTTTGATCCTGTTAGCTGGACCTTTAGCCAGAGGTTTTGGTATCTATGAAACTTTGCACAGACTGCTCACTCTGTGTGGGGCAAGTGTGAATTGACTTTGGTTTCCTCTCAGGGGTGACTTTATTCTGTACAGAGTAAAAAGATTTGGTGAATGTCAAAGGAAGGAGCCACAAGTCATATTGATCTTGCTTGCTAGACAGCCAGCCCCTTGGTGGCTTTTATTCTTGGTGGCCCACCTTGGCCGCAGCAGTGCGAACTCTGAATGCCAACAAGACACCGTGTGAATTCAAGCAAAGCTGCGCTCCGCGGTTGCTTCCTGCTCTGTACTTGCACTTTGCCCCAGGAGATTTGACAGCGAGGGATCAATGGCTGCAATCTGGGCATGTTCCTAGAAAAGGCCTTAACAGGGGTAAGGGCTGGAGTGGAAAGCAGAGGAAGTGTGCTGCTGCTCATCCTCTGACTATAAATAGCTGGGTCATCAGTACAAGCTTCGGCTGTCGGGCATCAGCATTTCCAACTGATTTGTGGAACACCACTGAGCACTGCTAAGACTGCTCTTTTCACTCTTTTTGTTCTACATGCTCACCAATCTCACCTCCATGTGAGATGTAGAACATGTTGCAGGTAAAATCAAAGACTGTGTTAGTTTTGTTTATTTTAAATACTTGGTGGTTGAGGTCTCAGCCCACAGAGAAGCCCTTGCAGAACCTCAACAGGAGGAGAACACTGGGGACTGCAGCAAGTGGTTGGTTTTTGGGTTTCTTTTTTTTTTTTTGTGGGGAAACCACTGCTGAGGTCACATGTGTGTCCTGTAGGAGACTTAGACCCTGAACCACTGGTACAGAAGAGGGAATGAGCTGCTGCTTTGGGTGTCAGTAGGAGTGATGAAATCAGCCAGTGTAAATGGGGCAAGGGTGTGCCATGTTATTGCAGTGCCTCTGAAAATATCTGTGGGAAAGACAGGACCTTAAAAATGAACTCACTATGGGAATCTCTATAAATACTAATATCTTAAGAAACAGAGAATTGTAAAGTAAGTGGCATCCTAATTTTCCTTGAAACTATACATTTTTATATGTTCTTCTCCCTGCAATTAAATATTTGCTGGTCTATATACACCTTTGTGTTTACAACACACTTTTTAGGCAGCAACTTATCCAAATATCCTGTAGTAAGAGAAAACCCTTCAAGTGTGAAGGATTTGTTAATGGAAATTGGTTCAATAAAACTTCCCTTTCCACCCTTATACCCCTCCCCACCAGCACATGCATAGACTAAGCAGAGGCTTGCTGCCTCTCTGTAGTAATGTGAATTTTGAGTTGTTGATAAATACAAGCAGGTTAACAACTAACATCAAAGGTTTACCAGATTAAAGTCAAAGGAAGATGGGATTTTCGAGGGCTTGAGTAAACAAAAAGGTTGAGATTCTCAATTATCTCTCTAATACAAGACTCAATCGGCTTAAAGGAACAGAGGAACAAACATGCCCATTCTGCTGACCGCCACACTAGTGGGTTGCTTACTGTAAGTCAGTTAAAGGCTACATAAGGAATGGAAGATAAGGCAAATAGGTTTGCCTGGAGAGTGAGAGATCATTAAGAAAAGGTGACTGTTGTGTTTGATGTAGTAAGAAGTGGAGGAAAAACTAACTATAGCTTAATGGGCGCAGCAGATTCTGAGACATATGTGGCAATTATTAGTCATACTATTTGAATCTGAAAGGCCATTTGTTCAAAGGATTGCTTAGAGAGGCTCAGGCTGGAAAGAGGAAGCTATTAAATCAGCTCTGCTCCTCTGAGTATGTGGTGAGTTTTTTTCCCCTTCCCTGAAAGTCTTAGGATACGTCTTGAGAAGAGGATGATGAAATTTCACAAGTGTTGCAAGAAGGATAAGATTTGTACGTATTATTATTGCAGAGATTTTCTAAGTTCTCTCTAAAAAAGCCAAACTCACCTGCTGTGAATATGGTTAGATTGACAATGGGATGCATGTACCACCTGCTTCTATGAGATTAAGATAGTTTAAACAAAGCCACACAGAATGTGTCATAGATATTTATGAAGTGCAGAATTTCTAATCTTCTATCCACTGTTGTGCTGTCTCTGAGTAATACAAAGAGGAACCATATGAAATTAGAGGTGAAGTAAAAAAAAAGCCGAAGCACTGAATTTAACCCATCATCACATATTGCTCATACTTGAGTTTAAAACACAAAGGAGGAAAACTGTAATTGCATTTGCAATTATACATGAGGTGTAAAAGGTATAGGTACCTTTAAAAAAAATCCCATCTCCTTCACTTTGAGTTCTGAACATTTTATCTTTTTTATGTGACTGAGAGGGTAACAAGGAATTATTTTTATTATGAATCCTTCATACTTCTTTTGTTAAGAATACCCAAGGACATCTTTTATTTCTGTGTCAATAGAATAAGCGCATGTTGGCTGCTAGCTTAGTGTGCATACTCATGCAAATTTAAAAAAGTATTTAAAGCCACATACCATTCAAGACATGATGTTCTGTTGATACAGAATAGTTGCAGGTGAACAAGTGTAAGCAGCTAATATGGATTGTGCTATCACACACCATAGAGTAGTTATTGTGCTGTCTCGATTGTATGCGAGGTCAGTGGAATTCAGTGTAAATTGAATGTGGAATGATGTAAGTACTTAGGTATAAATAAATTGCCAAAAAGCAAAAATATCAGGTTTTTCCACTTCTAAGTGTCTCGCATGTTACTAAGGTGTTTCTTTTACCTGCTTATAGTTGTACTCAATTTGATCTACAGCATCACATTTCTTCCTCCTGGTCCCCTACCCTCTGCCTTAAAATTTTAGAGATTATTTTTTTGGTCATCATATTGCTGCCTGTTTTCCCAGTTTGTTAAGCATAATGAGGGATCTCATATCACTGTAATGGGAAATTTTTTGATCTGTTCAGTGATTTGACATTATGTATTAGTTTATGTTACAATCTTATCACTCATATTTTTACTTAATGTTAGCTTCTTTCACTGGTTCTAGTTTTTCTGAAAAGGCTGTTTTGAGGAATAAAATTTTATTAAAAAACATCACTGTGTTATAGAGGAAAAAAGGAATTTTTTTTTTTTTCTGGTGAGGGGCTGGTAAGCTAGAGAGGGTAGAATATTCTGTGTAATAAATGTTTAAAGTGACAGTCTCGTAACATTTAGGTGTATGGGTTTGCAACCTGAAATTTCTTCCAGATTTTATATTCCTTTTGTCCAAGTGATGTAAACAGGGTTCCATAATTATGTCCATGTGAGAGCACAAAACCTCAGAGACAGATGTACACTGTGCAAAATGGAGCATGCAGCTGAATGTAACGAAGCATACCATCTTCTGAGATATTGCATAGAGGGCTAGATTTTAGCCAGCTTGTACTGTGTGCTGCCATCCTGCATATTATTATGAAATCAACTTTTCCATGGTTTTGTTTTTGTTTGTAAGGACACATAATTTTTTTATGGTTTATTATCGTCACAGATTCTGTAACAGCAGTTTACCATGAGCTGTGTTACATAGGTCTCTGGCTGGTTTTTGAATTTTGGAGGTAATAAAACATTTTATTTTGCTTGATTCCCTATTTTACATCTTAAGAAAAGATGTGACTCCACAATTCATTGATCCCATAACAGACTGCAGTATTATTTCCAGTTGGGGTGTTGAAATGCTCACTGCTTCACCTGTAGGGCAGCTGTAGGGTTCATGAGAGCTGCAGGAATGTGCTGTATACTTCTCACAGGAAGTTAGGGGGCTCTATTGAACACTAGGTCTTCTTATCTTTTACCTTTTGCTAATTTTGCACTGCCCATTAGCAAAGCTTTGTATCAACAAAGGTAAGATGTGAGGTGGTGTCTGCTTTGTCTGCAGTCCAACAACACACCTGCTTTAGCAGGCTGTTCTCACCCCTTTTCCATTGTATCATTGTTGCTATGGTGAATTAGGAAAATGCTGGCTATTAACTTGATTGTGAATGAGACGAGTTCTCATCTCAATGAGTGGGGATTTACCCATATAACTCTCCATAATGTGGAGGTATAGACTCTTGTTTCCCATACAGAAAGCTCTGTAGTTTGCAGCACCCTTTGAAACATCTGTTGAGAGATCCTGTGTCACTGTCATGCCAACCAAATGGAAGATTTTTTACTTAATGAGAAGAAAGAATTCAGAGACCTGCCTCTTTCACCTGGAAAAGGAGTGAAAAATAGCTCATCCAGTATTTTTATGTTCATTAGGGTTCCATGCAACTCCTAATTTGAAACAAACTAAAATTCCAAATTAAGCAGGTAAACTGGCTGCAGTTTGGTTTCCATATGAGCTTACTCCTTTAGGACTGCTACCACCAAATCAGTAAAATAAAGCTAAAACCCCTACTAGACTTTTTTGACACTTCTCTTGTACCAGTCTGGAAAGTGCCAAGAGTTTCTTGTCAGTTATGTGCTAATGATGGCAGCATGCAAGCACTGAGCAAATGGGAGGACTCTCACAATTTGTGGAGAAAAAGCAAACCTTCCACGTGTTCCCCTCCATTATGTGGAAGAGCAGCTCAGTTATTTCTGTGTCTCTGTCCTTCACCTACTGCTGGTCATGGGACTCTGAGTGTGTAGAGGAGGAGACAGCCAGATGGGTGGAGGAGGATGAATGCTGTGACACTTTCTGAGAGAAGGAAACTCTGAAGGGATTAAGAGGTCCAGTATTATATTTCCAGTGAAGCCCTGCCTACAAGGGGCAAAATGTGACTGGACTGTGGAACCCAGCTGCAATAAAAATGGAGTTTGTGTCTCTCTTGGGAATCGAGGCTAAGCAGAAAAGACAGAGTTTTGTCCGTGAAATTTTTGAAGTTTGGGCCACATGGTGGTGGAAGCTACATTCAGTTATCTCTGTCTCAGAACCTAGACACGGTCCTCCACTACATTCCTGAGAGCACATCTCCATGGGGGGACAATCACAGCAATCTTGTCATTTTGCAAGAGAAGGGGTGACTTATCCTGAAAGCAAGAAAGATTTTATTTGTTGCAGTGGTTATAATACCCATTCCAAGCCGCACACTTCAGCTGACAGCAGCAATAAACTGTGTTTAATAATAATGACCCATAACATTTAAAGGAAGCCACCAAGAAACTGTTAAAAGCTGAGAGAAGATGGTGTCTGTTCCTGCACAAGTCAAGTGTGTAAACGGTGAGTCTTAATTAGCTCTGGCAACATGACTGTTGCACAAGTTAACAGGAGGTGTGAGGAACATCTGCTTGCCTTGTTCTAACTGACACAATGGATCTCTCACATTGCAAAAGAGACTGTGCAGATGCTTTAAGTTACAGAGCAGAGTCTGCCTCTCAGACAGATGTCACCCTTCAGGAAAAGAGAAACCTCAGACATGGCTTTTCTTGTAATTGAAAAGCATTGTCAGCTTGGCAGCTCCTTGTATGTTTAAATGACAGATATTCATGCTAGTTGAAAATGAACCCTGCTCAGCAGACATTGGCAATGTTTTGTTATTTCTCTCTTTCTCATTTCTAAAAGGCTAGTAGATCATTTCTGTTCATTAGGCTTGATAGGAATTAGGCATGGAAAATCAATTCCCTCAGCCTCTTTTCATCTCGAGGCTGTCCCAGGTATTCTCTCTTGGAACTCCTTAGTAACATCAGCTGTGGTATGTGAAAACAGTACTGAAAACTGCAAGCAAAAAAAGCAAATTTTATCATAGAAATGCCAGCATTGTCTTCTGCCCATTTCTCTTGTTAACATCCTGTTCTTTTTGGTTGTCCCTGTCCAGCATGTGGGAGCAATCACAGTTATCTAGGCAAAATGAATGTTGGAGAAGGCTTGAAATACTTTCTCCCACTCTATCTCCACGTTTATTTACCTATTAGATCATCAGGTAGATTGCTTTTACCATTATGCATGGCTTTATGAGTAATGCTTTAGTGCTATGGTCTGCTCAGTAAGGAATCAGTGCACAGCATCATCTTTCTAATACGTGTGATTCAGAAATACACTTTCATACCAGTGTGAGAACTTGCTTCAGTTTTGAGTCCTATGCTATCTCAAGAGACAGAATCCTGCAGCATAGCTGTCTGATGAATGATGGTGTGTGGAAAAGCAAAATGAGACAAAGTGTTTTTGTCATATGAAGTTGAATTATTGTGAGTTTCAATTAACAGCATTTTTTCTCTCTCCTGGAATGTGTAGATCTGAAATTCATGAAGATTAATTTGAATCTTTACAGGATTTGAAAAGCTGTATTGTTTCACCTGCTGTCCAAACATTAAGGATAAAAAAACCCTGATTTGCTGTCTATGTTGTTACTCATCAGCAAACTGTGTAACAAAGGGATGAGGTAGTTCCCAATTACTTAAGGATCATTGTGTAAATTTAGTAAAAAGCATTACAAAGTTAATCTTCTGGTTTAACTGGTGTAATTTATTTACATCAAAGATATTAAAGGCCTTTACTGCAAACCCCAATGACACTAAAGCCAGATCACTGTCTTCTTGCAAGCCTGTGTGTGTCCAGGAGATATCGAGCTTGCAAATATTGATGATGTGATGTTAATAAAGCAGTTACGAGGGTGCCTTTGTTTTAGGGCTCCTCCTCCTTGGATTCCAGCAAAAGATGCCTTTTTCACCTCTCTATTTAGCAAGTTGTGGACTGATTTTCACAGGATGTTGTACCCACATTTTATTCCAACAGCATGAAATACGAAGAAATTGTAGATAGAAAAGTGTGTTTTATTTTGGTTTTAAGGAAACAGTTCCAGTGAAAAATGTGTGCACTATGGAAAGGTAGTTTTAGAAGCTAGACAGTGTTTCATCTAGTACCTTGCTTCACTAAAGGTGTCATGCTGCTGCTTAAAGGTGTAGCTGCATTATTACCATTAAGTAGAAAGCTGGAGCTGACCATAGACCAATGCAGGTGGAGTCCAAGAACAGCAACCCCTGAAAGAAGAAAAGTTAAGACCGTCAAGCTTGTAGAGAAGGCATTAGGTTTGTATTTCATGTGGTTCTTTCTAGAAAACCATTTTTGGTAATAAAATTGGCATCAGAACAGGAATTTTTCTGTCTCTGTTTTGCTGAGAACAGGACGAGGAAAACAATACTGCTACAAATTATGGCAATGTTAATGTGTGTATTGCCAACCTTGAGTTTCAAAAAGCACAAGCCAAGCATCATAAAATCCTGACACTAGTTCAAATATTTCCAGCTGTTTAAAAAGTTCACACATGTTCTGTTCTTAACACTTCTTTTCTACTTAGAGTTTTCACTTGACTGTGGGATCTGAGACTTTAGGAGAGATACCAAGATGAAAAACAAATATTCTTGTGGGAACTGGTAGAGTTGTCTGTAATCAAAGAGCAGTGACTGTAGTTAAATAAGTTAAGTTGGTTTTCTTTTACTTGGTTTTAACTATACTGCTAGGTCAAAAGCAAAAATAAGGGAAGGTACTATTGCAGAATGCTTTTAATTCTGAAAAAAGTTCCTAAAAAATCTCAAAACTCTGTAGTACTACAATGCAAAATGTAGAAAGAGAAAGGATTAGGACTTGAAATCCTATTTCCAGCTTCTGGATGAAAAAAAAAAGTGCATTAGTCTGGAAAGAAAGTCTGAGATAACATGGTTTTGATTTTTGACATTTAGAAATCACAGACTCTACTTGGCACCAGTCCTCCATTTCCACCTGCACAACTCAATCAAAGGACTCTGCAAGGCACAGTAACTGTTTAATTTCTAAGTCTTATTGAACAATGTTGAGATTGCTTTAAACTGCAGGTTTTGGAAACAGTTGTGACAGTGAAAATTACAAAAAAAANTTTGGAACAATTTAGTGAAGTGAAAATTAAAAAAAAAAAAAAAAAAAAAAAAGGTAAGTTCTTAGTATATGAAAGTATCCTGCTATCTATTTTTAAATTTTCAGCCTTGCAGGAGTTTCTGTTAAAGTCAAGGCAGATTAAGTGGAAAAATGTTGGCTAAAGATATTGGTTTGTATGTGTGTTTGTTTGTTTTAGCTAATTTGGTGTCATCGTAATTTCCCTGTAGTAAATAATTGTTCTTAAAAATAAGCCCAGTTTTCTGAGATACAGTGGCAAGAAAAGCATTTCCTAGATAAAAATCCTTGCAGACTAAAGACTGGCATTCCCAGGTGAAATATAAACTTTTACTGGGGAACTTGTATTGTTTATCATACACATTATCTCTGTTTATGAAAAATGTAAAGGTATTCTAGGGGATTCTTCAGCTATAATAAATTTTAGATGTGTGACAGGATGTAACCTTTAGACTTACACAAATTTTTGAAAATTGTAATATTGTCAGGCCAGCAGGGGAGAGGCTAAAATCCTCTCTCTGGAAATGTTCATGAGGGTATTACTTTCAGCTGTAGAAAAAAAAAAAAGATTTTTCTCAAGAAATTCTAAAAAAATCTCAATATTATTTCTGCATCCACCCACTCTCAATTAGTTCATAATAGTTAAAAATTTATTATAGAATCATTAATTTTGGAAAAGACTTCCAAGGTCTTCTAGTCCAACCTTCGACCAAATACCATCTTTTAAGGAAACTATAGAACTAAGCACAATTTCCTTCAGTTGCTTGAATATTTCTAGGGATGATGACTCCACCACTTCCCTGGCCATCCTGTTCCAGTGATTACTCAGACTTACAGAAATTCTTCCTGATGTTCAATCTGAACATGCCCTTTTCCTCATCCTTGGTGACAGTGTTCCCTCCATGTCTAACAAAGGATGGAGGTTTTCGTTGGGTCTCCTTTTGTTTTTAATGTATTTATAAAAACATTTTATTTCCTCTCTTTTACAACAGTGGCCAGATTGAGTTCTAGCTGAGCTTTCATCTTTCTAATTTCATCTCTACATGACCTAATGGCATCCTTGTAGTGTTCTGGAGCTGCCTGTCCTTTTCCAAAGGTCATAAACTCTCTTTTTCCACTGAGTTCTAGTGAAAGCTCCCTGTTCAGCCAGGCCAGTCTTCTTCCCTGCAGGCTCATCTTTTGGCACACAGGGACAGCCTGTTCCTGCACCTTTAAGATTTCCCTCTTAATGTATCTCCTTCCTCACCTGTCCCCTCTGAAGAGCTTGTATCCATCCCTTGCACCACTCCAGCCATGGGAGTCATCCCACCATGTTTCCATGATGGGGATGATATCCTATCTTTCCTACTGCACCATGGCTTCCAGTTCCTCCTCTTTGCTGTTCATACTGTGCACATTGGTATAGAATTTTGTCATTTCCCTTTTTTCTGATTTTTGCAGAGAAATCATTTGTAGCTCAAAATATGGAGTGTGTGAAAGGTAGGTTTGGCACTGTCGTGTGGATTATGTGACTAGTTGCAAGTTACCCTGCAGAATGAAATTTAACTGGAGACTCCTAACGAGCTCATAGGGAGAAAGATGAGGCCCATATTTTTCACTACCTAATGATGCTAATAAACTTGCCTTACAAAGGTAGCTGGACAATTTACATCTGGTTTTATGGTCTGTAGATAGGTACTGTTACTCTGTAGGTCTGTATCCTCTTATTATCCTGTATGGCCTATAGACAGGTATAATACCCATTATTATGACCTTCAACAGCAGCCTGGGCTGCAGGGACCGTGCAGTAATAGAATTTAATATCTTAAGAGGCAGTGAAAGGTAAGTATCAGAATAAAACCCCAGAACTTCATATGAACAGATTTCATCTTGACTCATCAGCTATTAGGAAGGATTGCAGAAGTATCTGCTTTGGAGGCCAAAGGATTTTGGAAGTGTTGGGAGACTTTGAGGCAGCCTTGGAGATATGTTGAGAAAACAAGGAAGGATTGTTATGAGCATGGTAGTAGCAAGCAAAAATGCAAGGAAGATGCAAGCTTGCTGCTGACTAGCTTTGGCAAGTTAGGTCAAGAAAAGGCTCACTTGCCTGGTGTCTTCTTTGCTTTGGTCTTAACAGCTCAAGTTAGCTGCAAGTTCCTTTGACAGGAAGCAGTGACAAAACAAATGGCAAGCCACTAACAGTAGAGTAGAGTCAAATTAGAAACCTGTTGTAAAAACTGGACACATACAAGCTGGCAAAATGTGACAGAAAAAGTGACTGGGACTGGAAGAAGCCAGAACAGATTTACGAGGGTTAAACTGTGTTCCATTGCCTTGTATCATGAAACAACTTGGTTAGTAAAGGATGGGAGTATTTTGAACAGCATCTACTATAATTTTAGCAGGTCATTTGTCATGGTCTCCCACACCATCTTTGTTGACAGCCTGGGAAGACATACTTCAGATAAGTGCCACAAGTTGTGTGGAGAACTGGCTGGGCTGCTGAGCTCAAAGTTGTTGCTGGCTAATGGCTCAAAGTTGAATTTGGAACTGGCCATGTGTGGCGTTCCTCGGGGAGGGACACTGGGTTTGATCCTTTTCAATGTCTATACAAACAATTGGAGTGAAAGGCTTGAATACTCCTGTGCTAGGCTTGCTGTGATGCAAGATTGGGAACAGAAATAGAATGTGAGAAGGAAAAGCTGCTGTACTGAGACATTGAAAGACTGAAATCTGGATCAACAAGGTTTTAAAAGAGATGAAGGTGAAGTCGTGCACATGCTCTGGAATAATCCCAAACACCAATAGAGATGAGGGTCTGGCTGATTGGAGCAGAGTGCAGCTGAGCAGACCTGTGGGTCTCAGTACAGAGCAAGCTGAATGTGACCCAGCAGCGCAGCTTTGCAGCAGTGAAAGCAAATAGTCTATTGGGCTGCAGTACAGTTGGGAGATCAAAGGGATATGACTCTTTCATGCTACTTGGTGCTTGACATGCCACAACTGGTATACTGTCCAGTTTTGATTCTTCAGCTCAGGAGAGATTGAAAAATTAAAGAGGGTTTGGTGAATGTGTCACAAAGATGATTAAACCATTAGAGAGCTTGATATATAAAGGAAGTATGAAGAAATTTGGTTTATTCAGCCTAGGGGAGTGAAGGCTTTGGCATGAATCAGTTTTCCAGTCTCTAAAAGGTAATCATAGATAAAATAGAAAAACTCTCTCATGACTATGCAGTGATAAGATAAAGGCAACAGGCATGAACAGTGTCAGGGCACCTCCATCTGATTACAGTGAGACAGAACCATGAGAACCCACGTGTTGACAGAGAAATGGTAGGATCCTTGTCACTGGACATATTAGATCCCAGTTCACAGGTACCTGCATAACCTGATACCTGATTTCAGCAGAAGATTGGGTCAGATGAATTTAAACCCCATGTGAGATGTTTCAGCATCTCTCAAACCAGATGAGTTCTGCACACACACATACACAGGCAAAAGCTGAATTTACTCTTAAGACTTTGGGATTACAGTCAAAGTAAATGCATAATGCGGGTGTGTTATTGTGCAAGCTGTGCAAGACTGATATTAAGTCTTCTGAAAAGCTGGCTCAGGCCATTTATAAGCTGGGCTGGTAAAGTTATCTGCTTTATAACAGCCGGCTTAACAGCTACAATTTTCTTACTATTTTTTTATCATTAATGATACTTGGAACTGTAATAAGAAGTAATAAAGAATCACTCATATCCAGCATTCTACAGGAAATTGAAGACTGTGGGATTTGATCTTCGTGGATTCCCTTCATGTTATTTTCTGAAAGACCCATGTTGTCATTATTGGAAGAGAAAACACTGATGAGAGATAAAATCCATGGTGTTGATACTTACTAATGAAATAAGTTTAGAGATCCAGTGTAGAAAAGCCCTTGAGGGACATGAAAGTTGTCTTGTCCCAAGGAGATGGGTGGATCAGTGACTGTCTGTGACTGTGAAGATGCCTAAATATGTGGTTCCTTTTTTCTGACATTATGACAGGCACAATTTTTTATAGTAGCTTTATCTTGTACTTTGGACGCTCAGAAACAGTGAAAATAAACCTTATTGCAGAGCTGGTTTTGTATAGGAAGAAAACATTTTATTTTGAGTAGTTTGTAGTACTGCATAATCTGTGATGAAAGCAAATGTGGGTGGAAATTGTTTTGCTTAGTCTAATATTTCAGTAGCTGTGTCACTGGAGTGTGGTGGTGGGGTGTTTTTGTGTGGGTTTTTTTTTTCCTTAGGCCTACAGTTGAAACATTTATCTCTGCACCAGTGTGCTGAACATATATCTTTGAATATGGTATCAATATGTCCTGACCCAGATGAAAGCTTCTTAAGTCAGTTTTTTCCTCAATCCTGTTTTTGCACATTAGCTGTGAACAGGATTATTCTTTAGTCTGCCACTGAAGCTGCTCAGAGTAAAAAAAAAAAAAAAAAAAAAAAAAAAAAAAAAAATAAAGGAAATAAAGGAGAGGGGAGAGAACAGCTTCTGAATTTTTCTGTCTGGCAAGGGCTCAGCAGGTAGGTGACCCAAACTTCCCACACCAGTAAAACCTACATCTGCTTCTGATATATATTACAGAGCAGCCAACTGACAAACTACAAAACAGCAGAAACATATTTTGGATTTTTCCACCTTGAATGAGAATTGAAATACTCATTAGGGTGCAATTGCAGCATTATGTTTGAAGACATTTTCTAGAGGAACACTAGCACAGAAGTGTCTTGCCCTGATCCTGCCTTCTGAGGCTTGTGTGAAAGGACTTTCCTAACTTTGCTTGTGATTACCTAGGCTGCTCCAGTAAGGGAGAATTCAGTGCTTTTGTGTAGCAGTGGATCAATAACTCTGGAAAGCAGAGACAGATTTTGTTTATCCCTGGGATATATTTAATGCTGGCCCTGGCAGGCTAGATTTCCCCATGATGTGTCAGTTTGCCTTGGTGGTCATTCTGAGATTTGCTTCTTGAAAGGTGAAGGCAGAGCTTAGTCATCTCTAATTTTGGCCTGTGTGTGAGGACCAGGATCTGTAATGAGTGAGAATTAGAGCCACTTGAAGCAATGGCTTTTGTGTTGGTGTAATAATAATTGAATGTTCAGAACTGCTCTACGTCTCAGGCTCTGAGGTAGGGCGACAGACGAACTTTTGGGAACACACCCTATCTTGTGTACCACCATTCCACTTGCTACATAGTCACATAAGGCAAAAGTCTGTGGCTTAGCCTCTCTTTCCTTTTTAGTGGTTGCAGCTCATTCCCTGTCATGGTAAGACCTTCAGACAGGCTCAAAGTCAAGGCTCCACCCAAAGGCCATCATTAGGCCACTGAAATGACACCATTCCAGCCTGGTACAAAGCCACCTTCTCCTGGCTTTCAATGATGTCAAAGGCATCTCCACTCTGGAACCAGAGTTTGTCAATTTCTACTCAGATCTTCAAAACATGCTTTTACCTATCTGTCTCCTGTCTCCATTTATCCAGGCTGAGGACTTGTAGGTATTCAAGCTGTACTGTTTGGTTTAGCAATTAAATGCAAATGATTGATTCCCATTTCCTCTTTATGGCTTTGGCATTCACTGTAGCAGTGAAGCTGTCTGAAGTATTTCACTGCGCCCTACTTTGTCTTCAAATGGACAGGAGTCCAGCAGACTACCAGAAAGAAGTAAAGTTCCTAGCCATAAGACTCTGTTTATCAAGTATATTTGGCACTGATAAAATTTAACTTGTAGCAAAAAGAACACTGAATTTTCTTCAGCAGACAGAGAAGTTTCCTCATCTCATTTTTTCTCACTGCAGAGAGTTTGTTTTATTCCTCCTTTGTCTCTGGCACTGATCTCTTTCATCCTGATATGCAGGATGAAAGTATGCATCCTGATTTGTTCTGGTGAAGTAGCAGGGGATTTCAGCATCCTGACTCTGAAATGCATTATGCCTGACTTCTGTTTGGATGTGCGGAAAAGGACATTGCACAAGGGGCCTCTTCCCACCAGAATACTCCACGAGGGGCTTGGTGTAATTGCAGCTCTTGTGTTTCCCTGAGAACAAAGGCTTCTAGCTTCTTCCCCAAATATTCTGTGGAAAGATAAATTTAAAGCAAATTTCTTACTACACCAACTAAAGGAATTGTTTAGCTGTGGAAAGAGCCTTAAACAGCTCTCCTGAAGATACAGGTCTCTTCCTCTTGTACCCCTGTTCCATGTGATTTTGCCTTTCAATTTCTGAGTGGACTGTGGCAATTCTTCATTATTCCATCTGAGACCAGAATTTCATGGGCTGAATTCATGTCAAGCATAGGTAACTCTTATTCTGGGTGACGTGATGCACTTTCTTTTTAAGAGGGAAGCAGCAATATGTTTATCAATAAACACAGAGATTAAACAAGGCTTGATAGTAAATGTGGCAGTGGTTTGCAAAATTCATTGACAAGGTGCATTTGATTATTTACTGCGTAGAGGACAAGGTCAGGCAAAAGTTCCAGGGAGGCCCTCTGACTGAGTCATAAGGCTCAGAAAGGACCTCCTTGCATTGTAAGCTCCTTCTCTGAGGGGAGTTTGTACGTGCCTGGATCCAGGCTTAGTTTCAGATTTTGTCAGGGCTTTGTGTCTTAATGTGCACAATCAATCCTTCGCATTAGTTAGCTAAGATTTCCAAGTTTAGCATGCTACTAATCTCTGAGAATCTGCTGCAGCAAGGAACCTCTCAGCCTCAAAGGGTAACCTTGAGAGGCTTCTGTGCTCAAGGGTGGATCCTTCTGTGGAGGACAGCTTGACAAGTCCTGGACTGTTCTGGTTCACTGTTACAGAGTAACAGAGCTATAGACATATTTACAGACTGACTACAGAGATTACCTTCTTCCAAACCTGGCTTGAGTCAGACTTTGACCAGCACTGTGGTTTGGGGAAGGAGAGAGCGTGTGTGGGGGTGGCTGTTGCTCGGAATAGACCTTGGCTATTGTGTAACCTGCCTCCCCTGAATCCACTATGAATCAGATGCAGCCGTCCCAGCCAGACACATTCCTTGCCATCACTGCTGGTGGCAATGGGTTGAGCAGAGTTATGGGAAATAAAGTTCAGGTTGGGCACTGGGGTGGGGCACACCATCACAGTTCTGAATGGTTCTGATAATATATGAAGTACTAAAAAAAAGATCATTCAGCTTGGTGTGTCTTCAAAATTGTGATGTCCTACATGAAATAACATCAGTCTCTCTCACTCTCATTTATTTTGCATTTTCCCTTAAAGAATTCCATTTTCTTCAATCTGAAAATGTAGAACTAGAACTTGGCCTAGATCTTGAAAATATTCAGAATTTTAATTTGGAAATCCCCCCTCAAACAAAATTATGAGACCTTATATCTTCATTGAATCTTTTTCTCATGAAAATCTTGTTGAAAGATTTATAGACTGTTCTAGAAATGGCATTTCCAAATAATGGATTCTAGAATTCTGTGTTATTCCAGTAAGAATAGAATATTCCCTATTATATCAGCAGAAAAAAATATAATTTTGCACCAAAGGAATATGAATGACTTGAATATAATACAGAATAGTTAATAAATAGTATCTTCCAGGGAATTAAAATCCTCCATATCCTGATATTTAAATTTTCTTTTATTCATATAAGCAATTCTAATCATTCACAGACAAAATTTCAAATCATTGCATGATCACTTACTTGGAGTGTTTCAGCCAAATTCCCTTCCAGCAATTTGGAAGCTTTTCATAACAGGTAAGAAGAATCTTCTCCAGGAGCATCAGACCTACTAAAAAAGGTAGAAAGAACCTTGTCTTTTGCTTTCAGCAAGAAATTGTATGATGGGGAATCAGAATGCAGAGGTGAGCTGGAAAGTTGCATAAAAGAGATCCTAACTCAATATAAGTAATGTAATTTGAGGCTGATTTTGGAAAATGCTGAGCATCTGCAGAGCTGTTGAATTTCAGCTGGCATTTTGCTCCTTGCTTTTGAAAACTACAGAAAACCTGCTAGGTCATGCAAATAGAAAGCAAGGCACCTAAGATCAATTTGTAAGGTCATGATTTCAGGAGTGCACGCTGGTAGATGTGGGTATTCAGATCCTCTTTTTATGTCAACAATCAATAAATAAGCCTATATTTTGCATAATGTGACACAATGCTGGAGCATTAACTCTATAGGTGAAAAGGTGAAAGCAAAATGGAAAAATACTAAGTGATATTTTCCTTAGAGTATGCCACTGTTTCTCCAGCTAAAAGAAACCTGAACCAAACCAAAAGCAGACAAGAAAACCAACCAACCAACCAATAAATAAATAAATAACCCAAACAAAACTCCTGAGCTGTTTCATGGCATTTGTGTCACAGGCATCACAACTCAGTATTAAGTGGTGCTAAGCTGTCTGACATCTTTCTTTTACTGGCATGTTCTTCAGTAGTGTAAACTGTCAATTAGATTTTTAATTTTCTTTTTTTTTTTTTTTCAAAACAAATCAAATCATTACTGCTTTGGCTCAGTATGAAATAGTGCAGTTAATCATAAAGGACAAACAAGCTGTAACAAAAAGTGTTTGGGAAATTGCAAAATGGTAGAAAATACGTAAGTTCTGAGGAAATACGGGAACCTGTCAGAACACACACGGTTTTCACTGCTTATATTCCTGCAATGACATTTTTTATATCTGTGCCTAAAGAAAGTATATAGCTGTTTCATAACACTCAAATACAAGGAAGGGTAAGGGATGAAATCCAAATCTTACCTCTGAAATTCCTTGCTTTTCTGCATTTATGTTGGGCTTTTAACTTTATTATGAAGTCATTACAGTTCATCATGCCAATAGGTGTATGGGGAGTGTTAACCACAGACCACTGACAGAATAAACCATGCATTCACAGTAAGTATCACGCTAAACATTCTATGAAAAATTGAGCATATGCATGAAGTGCTTCTTTCTTCAAACAACAATTCCTGCTTCCTCAGCTTTCTATACCCAAAGGCACTTATACACACTAGGCTGAATACATTCAAACTGCCTTATAACCATGCTGGAAAGAACCATATAAAGCAGTTACAAATAGCTGGTTCCAACGTGTTTCTCTCTCAGCTTATTTTGACAGATGAGGGTGATCAAAATAGGATTAAACTAGAGAAAGGCTAAGTCTAGATAAGCAAGTGAATCTGCAGAACAAAACCCTGTGGCCACCCTGTGTTTGTGGGGAAGTTCCTTCATACCAGCTCTGAAAAATGTCTTCTGGCTTAATTGCATCCTGAAGGGGACACAGATCATCAGTTCTGAGACAAAAGTGAGGCAAAGAGAGAAAGATTGAGAGCATAGCTGCGAAAGTACACCCTTGGCCCACACAATCAGTGGTGCAGACTTACCTGGACTACAGGTTTTTGGATCAAAAAGATCCAAAGACCAGCATTCAAAGCAATAATCCAGTGTAATAACTTATTTTAAAAATTAAGGCTCCTTAGAATGACGTTGACCAAGGTTAAGGTTGCCATGAATATGACATGGCCTTCTGGGATGGATCTGCAAGACAGATGAGTTAGGTTAAAGCAGCTGATGTGGTTTGTATCTGGTAAATGCTTGACATGGCTTTGGTACAGTGTTCTGGTAAATCCCCTCCTGGCGTGGTTGGAGTCTTGTCCGGTGATAAGTGATTTCCCAGGAAACTGCCATATATTTAGCACAGTGTTATTATGGTGTCTTGCAGAATGAAATGGAAGAAATTGCCAGGCATTCAGTACAAAGTTATTATGGCATCTTGCGAAATGTAATGGAAATGAACCTAAATAACTGGTCTGTAAAACTACTTCTGAAACACTCAGCTTTTTACAGAGACTGAAATGTTTTCTACAGAATGATGGGAACTTCCATATTGTGTAGGGCAATTTGTGTGTCTGCTACAGTGTTTTTAACATGTACTTTGGAAGAGTAGCTGCTATAATAGTAAAATATATTTTATTTTCCTTTTCATTTTTTTTAGCTATTGTACCTTCCTATTAAGTCATACTTATGCTCGGACTGTGATGATTTATATTTTTTTCTATTGCTCTTGGAACTAGAGCATCAGCTGTGTAACATGATGGCAACCTTTTGAAATATCTTCTACTGAAACATACTAATTATCTTGCTTTTAAACTCACTTTTTACTTTGCTTGCTCTCTTGAAGAATTGAGGAATTATAGGATTATAGGATAATTCAGATTGGGACAGTTCTCTGGATGTCCAACCTCCAATTACATTAGTAGTAATTTTTATAGTGTTGTTTAAAAACAAAGATGAAAGTGTGATGCTTTTTCCTCAAAACTACGTAGCTGTATCATAGTGTTTCACTGAAGTTCTGCAAAGTACTATCTTCTCTCTTCTGAAGAAAACTGTGCATTTCCAGTGTTGGATTTTAAGAAAATCAATGTGCTTACCTTATCAAGATAAGTTAGCAGGTGACCTCGTTGTGATCTCAAAATATCTACATGGAGAAAACCACGGTTCTTTAATCTTGGCAGAGAAAAGGTGTAACAAGATCAAGTGTCCAGAAGTTGAAATGGGATAAATTCAGATTTTAAAAAGGCAAATTTTAATCATTTATATATTTAATCATTATAGCAACTTATTAAAGGATACTTTGAATAATATATCAAATGAAGTATTTAAATGAAAAATTAATGTCTTTTGAAAACTATGTACCTCTAATTCAGAAGTTATGGACTGATGTACAGATTGCTGCACTAAAAATCAATGGTCTGTGCTAGGAAATCAGCGGGAATAATCAAAGGTGTCTCTTATGTGCATAAATGTTGTGTATACTCTTATTAGTGGATTTTCTGTTTAAATTCCATATTGTTCCCGAAATTAAATCTGGTTTTGGGATCCTGATGGTCATTATAGAACAACTGCAAACGCAGCTGAAATTGCGGGTATGATAAGCAAGGGTAAATGGATCACCTGAGGTACAGAAGACACTTTGCTAGTTAACTTAGCAGACTAGAGGAGCTCTGAGCTGTTTCAATGATCACAGCCACGCTTTCATTGTTAGACCAGGTAGTTTCCTTGCAATTCTACCCTTGGAACTGGCAATGTACACCTGGGTTAGCAGCTGGAGGAGAGAACAGTTGTTTGACTCAGCCAAACCCATGAGACTGCATTGTCACACAGGCTGTGACAGTGCAAAAGAGCTGTTTTAAGTGGTATGGCCTTGGGGAGAGGTGGGCATTCCTAGTTCTGCCTCTTGTGCCTTGGAAGTGGGTGACAGAAGGCTGCTGAGGAGAGAGCCTCACGATGCTGTTGGGGCACTTTGGAAACGGTGGGAGTACTCAGGGCTCCATGAAGTCACATTTTCTGCTTTGGGAAATAAAAGCAAGTGCTGGTAATAACTCACTCAAACATCTCTGATGAAAGAATGAAAATTCTGGTAAATTCCATGAATCTGTAAATGATCCTGGGTCAGTTTTTGTGTGTATGCCCATCGTGCCCTGTTATGGTGCAAGCCTTGACGTGTTTAGGTGATTCATAGACCAGGCTATTTTCAGAGTTCATTGCATGAAGGAGTGTGTGAGTAAGAACAAAGTCTGGTGGCCACAGCCAGTGATGCCATGGTTACAAGCAGTAAACATAAAGATACTTTTAAGTAAGTCATAAGTCTTCAGAAGTTTCTGATATTGATTTACCAGAGGCTTTGTCTCGCTGGTATTTCCCATATGGTGGGCTGCTGTCAAAGTAATGGTGCTGTAGGGAAAATAGTGGATTCTTCAGCCTTGCACCAGTCCCCATTTCTTATCAAAACAGAAGAACCTGACTTAGTTATCTGACAAAATGAAAAAATGGACAATTCTTATTTCTTTAGAATAATATAGATAAGACTAAATTAGAGAAAGGCTATGTCTGCATTCACAAGTGACAGGGCCTGGTAGAAATGAATCTTTAGAGTGAAACCCTTCCCGTCATCCTCAGTTTGCAGTGAGGTTCCTTTGTATTTTTGTTGGAATGCATTACTTGTGCTTTTGAAGTGTATCTTCTGACTTAATTTCTTCCAAAAGGAATTGTTTCCATTTGGTGCCATCAAATGCTTTTTAAAACCACATATACATATTTGAGAAAAATATTTAAGGATGAAATTTGGAATTAGTCTGGCTCCCTCCCATGCCCTAGCAATGTGAGCTATAAGGAAAGGTAAGGTGAGCTGGCCCAGCAGAAGTTATTTCACTGAGATAGATGGTATTGCTGAGGTATTAAATTACTGCTCCATGTAAGCCTGGATGGGAGCATCTGGCTGTGGCAGACTTTCAGACAAGGGGTAGAGCTTTTATTTTTCTGGCAATATCTGCCAAATGTTTGTGCTCAGTTCTGATCTGGGCAGAGGTCACTACTGTAATTCTAGGGACTGGGTCAGAAATGGGATTAGTGCAGTGATTTCAAATGCCGTGTGCTGCTCGTGCCAGAGGAAGCCAGCAAACTAGATTTTGTGATGTCATCAACAGCTGTCATGGCTGTTTCCTTAAATCTGTATTTGGAAGGGCATTTATGTAGCTTTAGAGACATGATTATGGTTAAAATTTGTTAAGTCAACACAGACTAGAGTGAGTTGTAGCGGAAGGGGCCTTAGAACTAGGTTTAACTAGTAAGAATAGGAAGTAAGAATTATTTTTACTTTATTTCTGTGCAGAAAAGCTATACTTCAGTGGTTTTAGTGTCTCTTTAATAAAGCAAAACCAGAAGTTATGACTTTGGAGGGACCAAAGGAAGGGAACAAATAAATGGTATTTTTCTCATGTGGCTGATAATGACTTGTGCCTGTCATTGCTATTCCCTGTTTATCTGACCTATTAATGGAGGGCAAAATTCCAAAAAAATGTTTAATTAACATTTGTAATTAGTATTACAAAAGACCCTGCTTTATAGAACAGGCAGCCCAGAGAGGAGGGTCAGGAAAAGACAAGCTCTTCACCCTGTAATTATTGCAGCTCTCGGTAGAGCTCTCACTCATCTCATTAACATCACAGTGGGACGGTGCCACTGCAGGCTACTGGCAGGTGTCTAACTGCCTTCCTCCTGGGGAGGCTTCTACAAAAGAGGTCCTGATCTGCAAATAAGTTTGAAAGCTTGCCAGTGGAGTTCCTCATTCAAACTTCGAAGTCTCCTGCTTCCAAAACACCCTAATGACTTTCAATTTCAATAAACAGTGATGTTCTGGGGAAGTGCTTGTTTTTTAGCTGTGGAAGAGAGAGGGGAGAAATTGAGATTTGTCTAGCGAAATATACTACTTAATTAACATGTTCCATTAAAAAAAAAAATAAGCTAGCTAGAAGGGAATTGTGGCTGGATAAACAAAAGGAAAACCTGAGTCATCACTTGAAAAACACTGAAATGCAATCAACCCATAAAAAAGGCATCTGTCAATTTTGTGTGTGTGAGTAAAGCTTTTCTTCTTCTGGAATGTCTTTCTTCTTCAAATTAAATTAAAGCAACAATCATATCAAATATTCTAGTTCAGAAAATGATAGTATATATTTTATGGAAGAAAAAAAAAGGATTTGTTTTAACTTCCTTGTAAAATATATAAAAATGACATTATTCAGTCCTGTGACATTCAGGTTTTTCTTAAATCCCAAACTCCTGTTTTGGGATTTACACAAGACCCTTGCCTTTGAATGAAAAGTAATTAGAGAGTTTCTAGCCATAAAAGAATGTAAGAAATACCAAGATAACACAAAGTGAGGAAAAAAAACCCTATAAACTTTTTCTTTTATGTTAAAGATAGTACATGATTTAAAGCCAATCTCATGGTTTCTGAAGATACAGTTTATTTTATTTTACTTTTTGGGTATGGTGTAACTGAGCTTTTTTATTACAGCTGTAAGTAATGAGGCAATAAACATTTACAATATATGGCATGAATGAAGCCAGCAAGTACTCAATGTTTGAAAAAAGTCCTAAATCAGGTGCACATCCCACTGATCTTACTGGAATTGTTGTTGTAACAGAGTTTGTCAGCTTTGGTGTAATGTTTACAATGATGATTAGAGGACCATTATAAATATGCATAAGAGCTAAATTAAACCTACCTCTACTAAAGAGCTTGTGTGCAAAAGGGTACTGAAGGTGATGTTTGGAACAGCAGTGCAAGAGTTAGAAAATGTTCATTTGAATCTTGCTGTCTGCATTGCCTATGGTGAATCATCAAAATCAGATGACCTGTGATTTTTGAGAAGGCATTGTTCAGTTTGGTGAAAGGAATCAATGCTGCATTTATTTACTGCTGACAGAGCAGATATTGCTGCATTTTTAAGAGCTCTAATCACGGCCAAGTAGATTTTGAAGAAGTTTGTTCAAATATTGAATAGAAAGGTGGTCTCTACTTTCAAACAGCTAGGACAGGAGGTGGTGACAGAGATGGAAGACAAGGAAAGAATGAGTGAGCACACGTTTGCAAAAAAAAGGAAATGCTTATATATGAGCCAGTGCTATGCTTCAGAAGGATTTTAAAGACATCTATGAAATAAAATAGTGGGATAGTTTTGCAGATATTTACTGATACTTGTTTTTAAAGTAAAATAATGGAATGATGAAAATTCACATCATGGTTTGATTGAAGGCACTTGTCAACTTTCTGGCAGTAAGAGATGCGAACAATAACTGGCAGAGTAGAGACTGTCACAATCTAGTGAATATTTAAGAAGACTAAATTTTGTACTTAGGCTGGCAATATGAACTTTTAAAAGCTACTTGATTAAGTCTGAGGATTTGCTATTCAGAGTCTGGATTTCCATCCCTTTAAGTAGAGGTGCTTGAGCTCAGGAGTGAACACTACAAATAGGCGTATCCATGAAATTTTGCCCCAGACTGCAAATAATTAAAAGGCTTGATTTACCAGTGAGACACACACTGAGCATACAGCTCTACACTCACTGACTGACCTCTGTCCTTTTACAGAGCTGCCTCCAGGGAACCGCTCTCCCAGTGTGAAAAATCTGTTACATGGATTACATAGTTGAAGTCAAATGTTTGCTTTCGAGCAAGAATAGGAAAACTGAGGGGAAGTGTCTTGTGTTTGAGTGAAAGAAACTTTACGTTTGTCTAAAAGCCCTTAAAGATCATAACTCTAAACCTCTTTTTCACCTCTTTTCACCAATATACTTTAAAAGCATAGATCAAATATACTGCATAATTTGTGCTAGTTCTGTTTTTTTGGTTTTCTGTTTTTTTTTGTTTTTTTTTTTTTTTAATAAATGCAATTAAAAAAGCAATACTACTTGCTTACATGAAAGGCTATGATGAAGTTTAAGTGTAGAGTGCTTTGAGCTTTATTTCTTATGAAAGGAGATAAATATCATCCCAATCTTAATGTTTTTTTTTTTTTTTTTTTTTTNGCCTTTTCCTCAAATAGGTCTCAGCCTTTCTGTCTAGCTTGGCCTACAGATTTAGTACTCCTTATCTTCTGATGGTCCAAGCAAACATAAGGGCCCCTTCAGATACATTTTTGTAGATTTCTGTCTTCCACCAGGAAAGACATATATATATATACACATATATACACCTATATATATATATTTGTATATACCTGGCTTGAAATGGCTTGAAATCTGCCAGGAACAGGCAAAAGGTGATGAGAGGGGAAAAAAAGCCACAAAAAAGAAAAGAAAATGCTATGGTTGTGTCCTTTAAAATACTAGGAAACGGAGGAAGAAACCCATATTCATATAATTGAAGAGTATGTGACAATGTTTTAACTTTTAACAAGGTGCATTGAAAGACTTTTGAATAGAGGAGGATTTTAAGGAGGGGATATAAGCTTTCTCTTGATTTTTGTATGTATGCCAACTATACTTATTCCAGCACTCTTGATTGTGGTAAGGTTTGTTGTTGTTATTTTCTGTGCATGTCTTTTAATTGCTTCTCCTAAACTGAATAAAACTTGAGCTGGTGGTGGGTTGTTTTTATTATTATTTGTCATCAGTGATTTTGGTTTTTTTTCAAATTTCTGTAAGTCACTGGGGATGCAGCAAAGTGTCTGGGTCACTGGACCCAGTGTTGTAACAGCAAACCTTGTAACTGATAGAATGGAAGGATGAGCCCAAAAGCTCAGAGCAAACACACACAGACCCTTGGCAACGCCCACAAGCTGAAAGCTGACCTGGAAACTATAAGATGTGGTAGATCTGTAAAAGCTTTTCTATAACCTACATCTAGAAACCATTCATACACATGAGGAGAGAACAGAAGTACAGAATGTTTTAACAGAAAAAAAAAAATAAAAGCACTAACATTGATAGTAAAATAAGGACTATAGAGTGGAATAGACTTGCTTTATTTAACTTTTCCAGGTGCTTTCCTTTAGCCTATGAGAAAGTTCATTTTCCTTTAATATGCATCATTTTCTGGCACAGCAGTGATATAATTAGTCTCAAACTCAAGACCAATACCAGCTCAGTATAACAACAAACAGTTCCCCACTCCCTTTGCTGCCCCCCAAACCCCAATAGCAATCAGGGACCTCACATGACAAATCCTTATGGTTAGTGCATCAGCTCCTTAACTCTGAAGTCTAGAGCTAAAATCTTTTCTTATGACCCCGATAAAAAAGAATTTGGTGATCTACTGCATGTTCTAAAAGTATAATATTATCTTCAGTTTCTACTGGCTGAAAGCACCATCAGGCAAAGCCTTTTTTCTTTCTATTTTCTATCTGAGAGTCCTTGAACCAAATACAGATAGTGTATAAATAAGTGTAACCCACTGACCCTCTGTCCCACACTGTGCCCTATATTTTTGAGCTTTGCTGCTCTGAAAGGAAGGAATTACATTCCCAGAGGTATAAGCCAGAAGATTGTTGCCTTTTTTCCTTTTTTTTTTCCCCCTTTTGTCCTTCATATGATAGCATGGCTTTGGCTTTCAAAGGATCCTCCTTCATGTCACCTTTGTGTAATCTCATGCATAGTCTAATTATTGACTATCCCCAGTGGTAATTTGGCCAGTAGCTGAGCTGTCTGTTCTGTAGCACAGCTGGATCTGCAGCACAGGTGGGTGCACCTGAGCCAGATTTCAAGTGGCTAATGTAGATTTCAGCAGGGACATACAGTCATAAACCCAGAAATTTTACTTCGGTCTTTGTAAACCAAGAGTGATTATTTTGACAACCAAGCCCGATGTCTCTACTATTGTGCTGTTGCCCAATTCCAATGTAATGCTATCCTGAGTTTCTCCAACAAGCTGCAGGCAGACTTCTGGCTCTCAAAAGAGAGGCATTGTAAAGTAAGGTGTACCCCACCCTGTTTTTGCAGTATCTGGTGATGAGTGGCTTCAAAGGTGAGATGTTGCTTTAGTTTGATGAGAGGTGCTCTGTGCCCAAGGTCAAAATGATCTCTTCTTCCCACCTTACTTAAGGGCTGCCAGTTTATAGCTGCCAGCCTGGGCAAGCTGTTCTTTTGCTGAGTGAAGCTCTGGGATCTTAATCTGATGTATGATATTTACCAGTTGCAGGTTTTTAATGCCTGTATTTTTCAGACACTTGAAAAATACGGAGTGAAAAGCAGTCAGTTGAATACATTGCCAAATGATAGTTGCTCTCAGTTTGGAGCAGTGCCCCTATTTACAGTTGTCATGATCTTCACTGGGGAGGCTGTGAAAATAGACCGACCTTAGAGCACACCTGGAAGGCCAAGGAACTCTCTTTTTGCCAAGCTATACATAGTCAGGATGGTTAAATTATACAGCCAGGTAAATGGTAATGCTAGCTGTTGTCATAATTTATTTGGGTGAGTGTGCTTGTTAGGGCAGTCCTTTAGGTACATTCCTTTGGAGCTGGCAACCTCTGTGTCCTAAAAATAATCAGTACTGAACGGAGCCAGCACCAAGGGAAACAGTACTCTCAAGACATTAAAGTCTCATATCCTCAAGATTTAACTTGTGTGGTTAGGGCTAGACCTGTCAAAACCTGCGAGACAGATGCTTGGCTGGTTATTTCTCTAGAAAGGTGGGATATCCAGGCTGTGTTTTTCTCCTCTGTGCAGTCATTTACAATGTGGGGCTTTGCATTATCAAGCTGGCAATTCAAGAGAAGAAATGCAGAAAGTAGCTGCCTATCAGTCATTCCTTACAGACCTCCCCTGTAGGGTATGCATGCTGGCCTTCTTAGGAGGTAAATGCCATTAACTTTTCTTTTTTTTTAGTTTGGATTTCAAGAGGTTATTTTTTATTGAAATTCATTTCACACTTGCAGTCTGCTCTCCTTTTGGTCTGTAAATTCTATGCAGTGTGCAGATCACTCCATCTTCTTCTCCTGGTTGCTCACTGCTGCAGAGCCAGAACTTTGTAGCTAGCAGCTACTGCAATGTTTTTACTCCAAGGGCTCTGATGGAAAAAGCCATCAGTGAGGATGGCTCTTGCTGGAAAGGAGCAGGAATGCATCCTTTAAGGAGAAATGAGAATCCTGGTGATTCTTCTGAGCACAATGTCAGGCAAAATGCCTCTGCCTATTGCTCCTGAAGTGGAAAATATGTGCTAGGCTTTAGGGTTTAAGTATCACTCCCTGTCTTTTCTACTTATTTTAATATTCCAGAGAAAGTTACTATTTAGCCCATGATCCAGATGTGCTTTCTTCCCAGCAGTGAACTATGTAAATAAATGTGCTTCTGTTTTAAATAGTGTGAAAAGGCTGGCTGGACATCTGTTTAACTCTTGTGTCCTGAGTCACCACTTTCAGTTCACTGTTAAAGTGAATAAATAGGAAAAAAACCCTTAAAAAATCATGATGGCCACAGATAAAACTAGGATTGTGGGTAAGAAGGAGGGTTTGATAGAAATCTGAACTGTATTTGTCTCTGTAAGCACTTTGTAAAAAATCTAATGTGGAAAGGGGGAAATGTTATGCAAGAGACTGCCAAAATTGCAGTATGTCTACAGAGTCGAAGTGACTCTCCTACTGGAAATTTAGTAGGAGTCCAATGTAATAAAAATCAGTTCCATTATATTGATGATTGGGTACGCAGTGTTTCTTTCTCTAAGTTTGGTCCTAAAGATTCCATGGCCATGAGTTTGGACAGGACTGAGCTTGAAGTTTAAAAATCAGTTATGCAGAAATGACACTATATATGGCACATATGAATCTGGTGGACTCTCAGTGAGGTTATTGCCAGCTTTTGTACTGGGGGCTATCCTGACTGTCTAATATTTCACACTGAGCTTTCCTGGCACAGTAGTAAGCTCCCCATAGAAAACACTTGCATCCATGACTTCATGGGGTTGATAATTTTCCTTTACCTGTCACAAGGGAAACCTTGAAGCTCTTCTTGGCTTTATCTCCTGCAGTGAGCAGGACTTCTGAGAGAGGCTCTTTTTGCTGTGTTTCACCCAGTCTTTTTTGTCCATGACAGCAGGGTGTGGAATTCATTACTGTAAAGAGTTTTTTCCAATCCCTTGCTCCCATAAGTCAGTAAGGCTCACTTATGCCCTCACATTATGTGTGAGAGACATCTCTGAAAACACACTAAACCATCTCTTTGCCAAATAAAACCAGGCTTTCAACCTTTTTGGGTAACTCAACAAACCCACCCTTCCTCCAAGTATAGTTTCTCTCAGGTATTGATTCCATAAATCAGAAGCAAAGCCTCTTGCCTCTGGATGAATTATGTTGATAGTTAGAACACCTACTTCCCCCATCAAATCATGTGACCCTCCCCTGGAAGATTTTGCAGATTTGAACAGTGTGGGTGAGAAAAGAAAGTGATGATAATTTTCCTTAGATTTGCTACAAAATCCTCTGCCCCTGAGTTCTCTCAGTTCCTTGAATCATGTTTCCTAAAGGAATTCTCTGTTTTGATTGTATCTATTTTTATGTCCCTTCTGTGATTTTCCTCTAGTCCCTTCACTGCCTACTACACTTAGCTACTTGTATTCATTGATATAAAAGCAACTACGTCTGCATCTCTAGTTAGCTAGCTATGGGCAATTCTTGAGGTAACAGACTTGCTGCTCCCACTCAAGACATTTTGTCCCAAGCATCACTGATGTTTTGTTATCATCTGAAAACAACCAGGTGTAGCTGTATGACACCAAAGAGGGATGTCTCAAACATGTGAGGCCCAAGTACCCATTCATCAGCTTCTGCATTGTTACTAAGAGTAGTAAGACCATGATGGCCTGATCTATTCCCTGGCGTTTCTGTCCCAAAGGACATGAAAAACTTCTTGTCTCTTTTGGAAAGTTCTTTTTACTATCAGCAAGAGAGAATGATAATTCTCTAAACCATGAGAGGTCATTGGTTTTGTGAGTTGTCTAAGCCAGTTTCTTGTCAAGCTGCCAGAGATTTTTTTCTGCTCACTGAGCCTTGAATTGTTCTACAGTGTTGATGTGACTTGCAGTTTCTGGGTTCTGAGTAGATTCACTGAGATCTCTTGCAAATACATACTGATCACTGAATTTTGTATTAAAAATAAATAATAAAGTGAAATTATAATAAGTGGGAGTGAACCTGACTTAGCACTTCAATGATTTGACTTTTCTTTGAGAACATTAAGATTGGGAGTTAATTTAAATTGTATCTATTATTCAGGGCATGTCTTAAGCACCTGATGGCATCATTAATATACATATAGAGGGCAGTTTTGGAGACACATTTGATATAGATGGTTTTGGAGTGTGTTACAAGTAATGATTCTTTCTTTTGTGAAGTTCTAATTAAGTTATTAAAAATTCATCCTTCAAAATATGAAAATACATTTTCTTATACATCAATTTGTTTTAAATACAATGCATATTTTTAAATTTGTGTGAAAGATACAGTGGCTTGCCTTATGGATTCTACCAGTCACTGTGCTGATATGAACAGGAGAGTCATGTTTTGATTTTCAGGAGCTAAATAAATTTATGAAGAGTTAGACACCATTTCAAGGGATTACTCAATGCTTTGCCTCTCGCTGACTCCAGCATTACTGTGGCTGAGCTCAAGTATTTTATCTAACAGTAAGGTTGTATCATCTCCCAGCAAAGGTGTAAACCCTGAAGTTGCTGGTACTTGTACTTAATCCACTGAACAGCTAAACCCTGTCTGGGGCTGACCTGGACAAAGGAGCCCAAATCAATTAATGGTAAGAGACTTCTCTCACCCTGTTATTGAGTGTACTGTGTAAAGATGCAATATATGTTGTCTTTCCAGCAAGTTCAGACCCCTGGAGGGCTTTTAGCATTATACTTAGAGCGTAAAGGAAAGATAAAATGGACCTGATGCACAAAATGCAAACTGTGGTTTCTCTCACTGCCACCTGGGATTTTCCAGACAGGCAGCTAGTTGCTGATGTTGAACAAGGTCTCTGCATTAACAGAGCCTCCTTTCCTAGTGACTCATGGGAATGGTTTTGGTTGAGTGGTTTGATTTGCATGGCTTCACATTTGTTGAGTTTTGCTTTGCATTCTGGACTTCAGTTTATTTAAAGTCTCTGAAGTGATGTTCACTGGAGTTGCCAAGTTTCACTCGGTTTTGTGTTGAAAGTGATGGTATTCTGGCAATTTTTCCGGATTAGTAAAAGGATTAAGGTCTCAGTATACTCATCAGTATTAGATGCAGGCGCTTCATACTGCTAGAAAGCTGCAAAGACTACTTTTTCCTTTGCCCAAGAGCAAGAGGCTTCTGTTTCCAGACATGATAGGTCCTATGACATCAAGTGTTAATCCTGGAGTATTATTCAATACGGAAAAGTTATTTCTGGTAGTCTGTAGACCTTTCCAAAATGCACAAGCTTTTATCTCTCCTTCTGAGGTTTTTAAAATGGGACTTAGAGTATTAAGGGAAGCCTGCTTCTTTGTGAGTAGTATATGACATGCAACACCAATGAAATTTCTCAGCTTTCACAATTTCTTGCTACAGGAGTGTGCCGGTGACATGTGTGGTCTTTCATTGCACAGAAATGTGCTCTGGCAAGGCATAAAGCTTTTACCTAAACTGCATGAAATAATTTGCCTAATGCGATTGTGGTTTTTCTACTCATGAGCTGTCTTAAACTCAAGTTGCTACTCATTCTCCATCTCTGAAGCAAGGAAGCAGAACAGTGGGAACCTCTGCAGAGGTTCTTCCTGACTCAGCCATTTTCAGTGAAGATTTCTCCTGGAGAAGCTTTCCATGTGATCCTTATTGAAGAGGATGGAGCTGGGAAACAAACCTTCTGAACAGTTAAAACCAAAACAGCTTTGAAGTGAGTATTTTGGGGATGGAAATATTTGTGTCCTCTCTTTCTGAACTCTGCATTTCTACCAGGTCAACTTCTGACATTGTTGACTTTTGAGCATTGATAGCAAATGCCTTTAATACAAATGAATTGTCCATCTACAAATATTTTGCATTTATTCTTTTAAGTGGAATGCTCCCTCACAAAATTGCACGTTAGTCTACTGTCTAGCACTGAACCAGATGTAATGTCCAGTAATCTGTGAAAACATTGGAGTTGGAGATGCTTGTTTTGTAAGTAGAAACTTCCTACATATTCTCTTGGTCCCATTATGTTGAGACCACACGTTATAAGAAAGAATGCTTGCTCAGCTCAAAGTCCATTAAATTCCACCATCTCCTGTAAAATAATATATTATAGCACTTAAGACTCTTGTAAAATGTGACATTTTTAATTTTCCTCTGGCAAATAAATAGAAAATATTTGTGTAAGTCCTCATCTTTAAAGAGAGAAAGATTCCAAGACTGACATCTTGGAAACAACACAGACAACAGATAAAATTCAGGTGTCATGAGTGAATTATCATGGTACAGAACTGGATTATAAATGCATTTCATTGCATTGATAATTTCTGGAAGTGTTGTTGGTTTGGTTAAGATCCTCTCCATAACACACACACAAAAAACAGGATTTGTTAGCAGTCCAGACATTTGCAAACCTTGCTTTTTGTGGCACATACCCTTTTCATACCTTGTCAGAATACACTTCCTGATTTCTGGTGCTCTTTTCGCTTGCAGACAGCAGAGTTTGCTGTTCCAGGTTAGTGTCTGATGGCCTCTCTCCATTAGCCAGAGTGTGCATGGATGTGTTCAGGGCTGCACAACTCTTATGGGAAATTTGTGTTTAATATAATCAGGGCTACTAAAAGCTGATCTCAAGTAGCAAATATATTTCAGATTTGGCTTTTTAAAAGAACAAATTCAGCAGTGTTTTGTATATTCACAGTAAGCAGTCATTGTCTAATGATACTTTATACTGAATGTTACTAGGAACACAGTCTGATGAATATTTCAGCGAGGTCTACAGTCAAATATCCTACAACACGTTCCATGACCCAATATGCAAATCAGCTGTGGGATGTGAGAGGGCTGTTGGGGCTTACTCTACACAGATTTAGACTGTTTTAACAAAGGTTATTTATTAAACATTATCGACATTGGTTTTTTCACCGCTTTCAAAATTCAGGAGGGGATATTATTTTCTTTAGGGAAACAGTGAAGAAGTAGGTCGGGAACCATGACTGTGAAGAGGCCACTCCAGGGAAGGGAAAGGTTAAGTTCAGTTCTAACCAGTAAAATAAAAAGGTTGGGAGGCTGCTGTCATTTGTGAAAGAAGAACTTCTTCTGAGTTATTATTATATGTTGAACTATTTAATATGTCTCATTTGTTCATTGACAATAGTGAGGTTAACAAAGGGGATTCTTACCACTACATAATTCAGGGAGTTTAATTGGAGACTATTGGAAGAATTATAATTTATATTCAGTATAAAAGTCTGGAAGCCTTTTTCATGGTTAAAAATTGTCATGTAAAAGAATCAAATATTGCCATAATTGTGTGATGTGAATTTGGTGTCTTTGTGAAATCACTAAATTCACTTAGCATATTAAGTGATTTTGGTAATTGCCACAATAAAAAATGGATTCAGATTATTGGACCATATTTTGTCCTGCTTTGTGCTTTGTAAAATTCCTGCTGGAAATAGGAAATAGGTTAGATTAAAATTGGCTAAACCACACTGCAAACCTAAACAGAATTTAAAGACTTAGGCTTCCTCAGGCAGAAATTTATATTCCCCAAAGGCAATTATGTGTATACAAACATCCAGGTTTGTCAGTTAAGAAGAACAGAGTTTGGGGCTTTTTTTCTTTTTTCCTTCCTCCCTCAAATATATCACTGAACTCTCATGGTAACAGGAAAAACCCCATTGACTTAAAATAGTACAGTCATGACAAACACACACACACACAAAGACAAAATGTTGTTTACTTAAGTATGTGGCCAGCAGGCTCTGTGAGAATCTTGAGCTGTCCATCCCTGTGGCACAGGACAGAGATCATGAGACACCCCAGCTGCAGCGTGCAGTCTCATGCAGTTTGTGGGCTGAGGATACCTCAAAAACCCCTCTTTTTGCAAAGGAAATAGTGACTAATGAAGTTTGAGTGCTCCTTCCATCTTCAGGGCTGTCTCTGCTCTGCAGGGCCATGAACCATGGCTGTGTGCAGGAATGGTGTGTGCTGTTAGAGAGTACAGGAGTCAGCAGCATGTTTCCTCTGCAAAAGCTGGAGAATTGCAGAGGAACAGTTTGGTCCAGTGAAGCAGTATCATTTTACACTGGTGGAAAATTGGCACCTCTCTCTCTTTCTTTGAAATGCATCATTTTAGTGCTGACCTCTGCTCAAAATGAGGTGTGGTAAACCTGTAATTAGGAGAACATCGAGTGACTACAGAGAGTTGTGGGGTTCACTTACAGAGTATTCTGTTAGATTACTGTTGTAGTCTCCTGGCATTTCTGTCTCATTCGGTCTTCCTGCTCATCTCTGCATCTTCTGGCCTTAAAGTCTTGGAGTTCAAAGTCATAGGTTTATTTTGACCTTTGGTTTTAACTAAGAAAAAGAAAAGTGCCCTCCTATTCCTAAAAGCTGCAGACATAAGCTTGAAAGTGTGCTCTCTTGAGGTCTCAGGAATAAGAAAACTCATGATCTTAAAATATTTGGGAATAGCAGTGCTATTCCAAACAAGAAATCAGCAGATGCTTGTATCAGTGTGCTTCTGAATTAGGCAGTAAGCCTGTGCTCAAAATATAACTATTTTATAATAGTAATAAATAGGCTCCCTCCCATTGGTAACTTGTTCTTTTCTGCTTTAAGAGCTTCTGACAGCTTCTTTTCCATACTGATTCAAACAAATGCTGGCTTTTGCAGCCAAAAAGAAAATGAGTAGCAGGTGAAGACCTTATTTTAATGATGCTGAGGACAAATGATTTTCTAACTAAAGAGCTTGAGCTTGGCAATTGTTTTCTAGTAATCCCTGTAATTCCTTGCAAGTATTAGCAGCAGTTTGTGAAATCCAGAATTTCAAAATCCTTACTTTTCTGGAAAAAAGGTGACTGCCATCAATATTATTAATATTGATGTACATTTGAGTCTGGGAAACAAGGGCATATAAGTACACATGAGTATGTCTGTATGTATTAATTATGAAATCATGCTTATTACCCATTTAAGGTTTTTTTATATAATATATAGAGCATGCAAATTGGGTTTTGAATATACATTAATTCTACAAAGGACAGTCTCAACAGCCACATGATAGCATAATTCATACAATTTTCTTAGAAAATTCAGCAGTAGAGCCTTGTAACATCTGTTTGAACTGAAGTGTCTCTTTCACAAGGAGTCTCAGAAAATATTCCCAAGCCCCTAGCCTGAGGAAAAGACCTCCATAAGGTCTTTTCCTTTAGGTGAGCAGGTAATGCTGTGGTCAGAGTACAGAGGTGGAGAAGCTCTGTCTCACGACACTGCTGACCTGATTGGAGGAATGAGCTAGCCTGGTGAGGAGCTAATTCTGAACTGATTTAGGCAAGGAAAACATAATGACTCTGGAGCATAAAAAAACTATAATTGCAGGGCAAATAGTGCTAGTCTATCAATAGTTCCAGGAATGAGATCCTAATTTGGGATAGACGTTACATTTACAATGACCTTGTTCTGTTTTGGTCTTTTCCTATATACTGCTTTAGAGTTAACATCAAGCAGCTTTCAAACACAAATCTTTCAGTAGTGTGGCTTCCAGGAAATGGACTGGAAACCATTGCAAATGATACGACATTCAAAATTTTCACAAGTGGTTTAGTTATTCTTGTCTGGTTTCACAAGTAAATCAGACTGACAGGGTTGACAATACCCACGATGCAAGCCACTCTCTGTAATAAGCAGGATCTCTCAGAGGAAATCTGAAGTCTGGTGAATGCCAAGAAGAGAATAAGCCAGTGGATTTAACTCCCTGTTCAGCTAAATGGCCAATCACTGCAGCGATACCAGAGTGAGGTGAGTGAGGTGTGACTTAAATCATCTCTCTCCTCCTGTATCAAAACACAGCAGTTGTGCATATTGCACCTCGTGCCTTGACTGCCTTACAGTCTTGTAAAGCTTTGGTTTTGTGGAGAACCCAAAGGCAGACATCAGTACTTGGTAGTCACAGAGCTGTGGGACATGCTGTGGTCATGGATGGAAGTGGGAGATGGGGACAGTGGCAGGAGAGACACTTTAACAGGTAAAACAAATTTATTTTTCCTGGGAGTTGTAAGTAGGACTTTTNTTTTTCGGGGGGTTTTAAAGTGGGTTTTTTTTTTTTTTTTTTTTTTTTTTTTTCTGATTAGTTGATTTGATTTTGTTGAGGTTTTTTTCCCTTCATAGTTGAATAAACTTGTGAAAAAAAATATTTTCATAAAATTTCAGGGATAAACATTTAGACAGTTTGTTTGCAAATACTTTTTTTGTAATAAAAACTAACTTGGTAACAGATATTAGATGTTATTAGAGGGCTGGAGCACCTCTCTTATGAGGAAAGGCTGAAAGAATTGGTGTTGCTCAGCCTGGAGAAGAGCAGGCTCTGGGGTGCCTTTATTATTGCCTTTTAGCACCTAAAGGTGGCCTACAAGAAAGCTGAAGAAGAATTTTTTACAAGGACTCATAGTAATGGAAAAGGGGGAATGGCTGTAAACTGGAAGAGTGTAGGTTTAAACTGGATATGAGCAAGAAATTCTTTACTGTGAGGGTGGTGAGACCCTGGCACAGGTTTCCCAGAGAAGCTGTGGATGTCCCATCCCTGGAAGTGTTCAAGGCCAGGCTGGATGGGGCTCTGAGCAAGCTGGTCTAGTGAAAGGTGTCCCCATGGCAGGGGGTTGGAAATGTGTGATCTCAATGTCCTTTCCAACTGAAGCCATTTTGATGTTAAGAGAAATAGAGGGTTATTTTAAACTCCTCTATATCTTTTCTCATCTTCTAGTTCTCCTATTTGTAACCTTAGTTTTATTAATACTGTTATTTGTTTTTTGGTTGTTTGATTGGTTTTTTTTTTTTTAAGTTGTTTTTTTTTACTCTCCTCTGTCAGTTCATCCTGAATGAAAGCTGAAACTGGATCCTCTGAGATTACATAACCAGATGGTGCTGTGTTTGGCGTATTTCTTTCCTGTGATACCAAAGCTGATCACATGCTACTCTTAGCAGCTCATCAAACAGTGTTCTTTAGAAATCCTGAGTGAATATCCCTGTCCATGTAATTTGCCATTGCTCATTTATCAATACAGTCTTAAAGCTTTCCTACCAACCCTATAGTTAGAGGCACTTTTGGGACTATCATCTGTAAATAAGGGCTCTGGTATGAAAACATCCTTTCCTCTGTTGTTCGCTTTGCGCAAAGGAAAGTTCTTCTGCAGTTACAACACCAAAGGGGTTCCTTGTCTTTTTCTTTTCTCACTGGGGAGCCTGCTAGCTCTTCAAGTCTCTGTCAAAAAGTTTCACATACTCTCATTCTTGAATAGACACAAATGAATGATGAATGTAACGTGTTAGTGTAGAAAACAAGGTCCAGTGTACAGGACATATCCCAAAAAGCCCATGCTATTTCCTTGTGTGCAATACATCAAACTTATTAATAGTGTCTTTATGGTTAATTCTGATTTAAGTGGATTTCTGAAAATACTGGCAGTATGTCAGACCTTGCATATAATGCTCACACATCAATGAAAGACTGAAATAAAATGCAATCACAGAGCTTGGAGTGGGCTGGGCTGCAAAAATCCCTTTTTGGTTCATGGTGAGAATATCCACAAGGAAACTTGGGGGATAGGAATTTGTGAACTGTAAATTCCTTTGCTAGTTTGAGCTGTACTGGTTTTGAGTACAGAAACCTGGAACAGGCTGGAGCTGATAGAAAGTTTGAAATTAGTAGCATTTTAAAAAACTGGTGATATGAGTGAAAGTGTTGGAAAATGCTTTGTAGGAGGCAAATAGTGTAAGCACAGGTAGAGAGAACTAACCTTTAGCCTGACAAGGTTTTATAAAAATGCTATTTAGTTATTGCTCAGTAATGCTGATGCTGAGACGTCCTTTCACCATTTCTCTACTGGCTGCATCAGCAAGGCATTTTGACATTTACAATGAAAGTGTTTCAGCATATTTCTTCAGTTGGAATCTCCTTTTTATTCCAGTCAGGACAGAATAAAACTCATCTGAAAAATCCAAGAGGGGGACAGAAATGCTGACGCTTCAAATGCCTGGTTCAAAAAATCTGATGCCCGTGCTACTTTTGATTCCCACAGCTCCTGAATACATTAGCCATGTGCCCTTTAAGGACAACTTGTGTCATTGCAAACTGTGGTCCTCATGTCTGGTTGTACTGTGCCAGTGTTTGTGTAGGGTTTTAATCATTGATAGCATACCTGAGCATTCCTTGCTTTCTTTCTATTTCTTATGATTGTTTTTTTTTCCCACTGCTATTGGTGAAATGCTTTAAATAGTTTCTGCTCTGCCCATATTTGCTCTTGAATCAAAAGGGAGTAGTGGTGAAAATATAAGTCAGGGAATGTGTTTAATTTTTTTCAGTCAAGCTCAACATTTTTTTGTAGGAGTTTTATCCAGTAGAGAAGGGTTACTGCCGCATAGAATATTATGTTCCATTCTTAACCTGGAAACAGAAAACACAGTCTATGAATAAAGGAATAAATTAATTGCAGCACCACAGAGTGCAGTAAATTTTATTTTATTTCTAAATGGAATTGTTGTCATTTAACCCTCTATGATTTGTATTCAGAAGTGGTGGCATTGCACTGGTATATCAAAACTACAGCAGTACGGTTTCATTTCCTTCTTTCATCTCTACAAGTCTTTAACAAATTCTTTTCGTATTTTCTTTTTTTTTCTTTTTTCTTTCTTTTCTTATCTTTTTTCCCCCCTCTTGGTGTAGGAGCAGCAACAGATTCTTTTTCTCTTCAAGTGAATGATCTTTTCCATTTTTAGAAACTACCATCCTGCAGTGTATGACTCTGAAATTGTCTTGTTTTGAAGGAAATAATGCTATCCCTTGGAGAAATTTGAGTGTCCCTTTCCTAGTGCTATAAAACTCCCTTTTTTCCTGGCTACAAAAAGGGAAGCCAGCCTGTGAAACCTGATCTGTTTTTTTTCCTGAACCCTCTGCTAATTTACTAGCAATTGTACGTTCAAGACAGAATACATATTTCTTTGGAAAGCTGTACAGAGACTGATGGTTATTCAGAGCTGCTTAGAAATTTAGAACATTAGGAAATAGGCTGTCTAGTGCAGAGCTAGTAGGCAGGGTTTTACGTAAGGCAGCATATCATTTTACATTTTAGTGCACTGAATGTTAGTATTTCAAATGGTCCTGCAAGACAAGACCTACATCTGGATGTCTACCAGAGCACACTAAATAAATATTCATAACATAAACATTGTTGAAAAAATTGTAAATATACTTCTGCAAGGGTTAACTTTCAGCCAATTTAATTTCTGTTTTGACCAGAAAAATATTCACTTCAGCCAGTAACTCTGAAAAAATTGTGCAGATGGAAACCTGAGGAGCAGGCTGACTGGCAATGAAAAGATTGTCACCAGGAGTGATTAGCACAAGTCGGTTGGAGAGTAGCCTTTCTCATGTCTAAAGTAGATATTTGGTACCTTTCCCTTTATTTCTTAATGCTAAACCTGGGGAATAAAAGGTTGCTGCCCATGGCAAGAAATGAAAAGCTATGAGCTCCGCTGGATGCAAAATGATGAAGAGCTGGTGAAGTCAGTAAAGCAGTACTGATTTAGACCAGTGGAGGATATATAACTAAACTAAATCACTTAAATGAAACCAGCCATTTGCAGGTTCTTACGGCTACAAGTCTGAATAATTTTTGGAGATTATGGTAGTTATAGGTTTTCATGTTATCCAAAGATGCTTTTTTTTTCCTCAGGCTAGAGGATTCAAGACCTAATTGATTAAAATTCTCACAAAGGAAGCATCAGTGGCTGATGTGTGGAGTGGAATATTGTGGGGGCACACATGAGGCCAAGAAGGTCTCCAGAAGGAATATTAAGTGCTGACGAATTTCTTATCTTAACATTTTTTCATTGAAAAACATGTATTAGAAGAGAAGGAAGAGACAGAGCAACTGTTTAACTGGCTGCTTTCACAAATGGGATGTGTGAAAGAGCCAAACCTTGGTGATGTGTCATGTCTCACAGAAGCATCCCTGATGGAGGCTGGAGCACCACTTTCCATTGAGGTGCCTGCAGCAGGCAGAATGAAGAATCTTCTGTGAAATGCTTTTATTGCCTCATATTTGTATTTGTGGAAATTTAGGACATCTCACACCCTTTTCTGTATTAACAGAGTGTAACTCCAGGAGACCACATAAATCCAAACCCATTTATTCTTTTCTCAAAATCCATCTCACTCCATTCCTTTTTTTTTTTTTTTTTTGAAGAAAGACAGAGGACAATCTCAGAGACACAGCACTAAACCAGCTTGTTAAATTCTGATAGATCCCAGCACGTGCCATTTTCTCCTCCTTCACTTTAAAGATAATTTTGGAGGTTAATGAACTTAAACGTAATACTTTTAAATAATCACTAGAGATAACAGAAAAAAAAATCAAGCATCTCCCCAGACTAGAAGGAAATGTTTGATCCTAGACTCACAGGCTCATTTAAATTCACTACTGTAAGTCCATCACTTTCAACTATTGATCTATGATAAGACATTTTTATTAATTTTTCCTTAGAAAAATTCACTAGCATTGAAGAAGATTCAGCATGCAGGGGGAAGAGCTCCTTAATTTGACTGATTAGGCCAATTTACTTAGGCTTTCCTGAAAAATAAAAGGATGTACTGTAAGTCTTGGACTTCATCTCTGAAATGTTTAGTCAATTCTCTGGCAATTAATCCATACCTCACTTTCTCAGACTGACATATATCATGCAGTGCTCTTTACAAGAAACACTTATATCTGTGCATTTTGTTTTCTCATCCAGCTGTGATAAGTTCAGTTAGCTAAGGCTTCCCCTGTTCCCTTGCTGAGACTACCTTGCCCTGATCATTAATTGGTTGGAGGAGCAGTTCCTGAATATCTCTTGCTCCTCTGGCCCCTGGGTGAGATGGGACAAGGTCTGGGTGGACCTGGCCTGAGGAGATTTTCTGTCACTTTGTGTCTTCCTGTGCAGACTTTTAGGCTGGCAGTGCACATGCTGTAATTGACATCAAACAAATTCATCCTAGAGCAGTAAGGGTCAAGGAGACAGACTGTTGATTCACAAGGAAAGATATGTATTGTGGTTTAAATTTCTTACCTGGACATACAGAGGACATAGGGCAAAGCCAAGGTTTGTCTTATTCTATGCCATCTTTACAACCACAGCTTGTTAAAAGGACTTTTCATTTTCCTTTCTCAATTATATTGGGCTGCAAAGAGACTCTCACTCAAAAAAGTATCAGGAAATCAGGCTGAAGTTGACTAAGGCTCTCAAGACATTAAGATGTTGGAGTGCACCAGGTTTTCTCCCCTCATGTAGTTTCAAGACAAAATTGAACATAGTCTGTGGTTTTCATTAATTCATTAATTAATTTCTTTTTAAAAATGTTGGCTAAATAGGCTCAGATTTTTGAACTGTGTGATTCCTGCAGGTCCCAGAACACCCAAAACCAGTTTTTGGGATTTGCATGAGATGGGTGTGTCATGCCACATATGCATTCTCTTATTTTTGCTTTTTCATGATTTTTATTGCTTTCATCAAAGAGCCACTTGGATGGCATTATGTGAAATGATTGCAGTTCTCTGGCTGTTCCTTGAGCATCAGGATCAAATATCTGCTTTTGCACATAGGCAGACAGTGAAATACATTTCAATGGAGTTTGTGCTTCCTCTCTCAGTGTCCGCTGGTGACTCAAATGTAGCAATTTTCAAGGCATAATATATGTTTATTATGTGAGGTTTTTTTCACAGCTTCTTAATTTTATTAGACAGAAGGGATGGAAATAATTTGTTTTAATATGAAGATTCGGTGGACATTACTTCAGGGACTTTTATCATAGTGTAATCCCACCATTAAAATATAAAGTAGTCACTACAGCTGGGAGAACTCAGGGGTGAGGAAGATGTTAGTTACCCTTCTATTTAATTTAGCTGGGTTTTTTTTCTTAATCCTTTCAGAACATATGTAGTAGGCTCTTGAATGACTGTACTTCACAAATTGCTTGCCCAGATGTATAAATTGTGGAGAAAATAATAAGAATTAAGAACACTGAATAATTTATCATAAAAAGTGAATTTTGTCAAATAAATTATTCAGTGATATTATCTGACAGCTGTAACTGTGGGGCTTAATTAATGAATGTATGCAAAGCACTTTAATCTTCAGTTTGTGAGATGGATTAGTTGATAGAGTTGCATTCAGGAACAGAGTCCTGAGTCTGTGGGGTCTAAGAAATCTAAGAGGTCCCTTCCAGCAGAGTTAAGTAAAAAATTGTTGTCTGCAACACACTGTAGTACGTGTCAGTTCTTGCCAACACGTGGCATATGGTGATCTCCTATTTTTTGAAAAAGAAAAGCCTTAGACCTATTAGATACCACTGACTGTAATGTTCTTCGTGACGTGAGTTTTGTTTGTGTCTACCAAATAAATGTAAGTTAGTCACAAAGGCTTTGGACTTTGCTCAAGTGTCTGAGGAGGGGTTTCCTTTATCCCACAGCCCTGTTTTTGTTTATACTGCCCATATCCTTGAGAAGATTATAATTTATTCCGTTTCTTCACTTTCAGCTTCCCTCTAGCTGGTACAGATATCTTACAATCCACAGGCATCCTCTTCAAAATAAATCCTGTAGCTTTTATTTCCCTGGAAGAAACACAGAGAAATTTTCTACAGAATCCTCTGAATTCAGCTGAAAGTATCTCAGAATCTTCATGGTGTGTTTAGACTAAACTCCTAAATAGTTTTCTCTTCAGATGGAGTTTTCTTCCTTGTCCATTCTTGTATTAATGATCACTTTTGGTGGAAGCCCCAGAGGAGAGTCCAAAGCCTGGACTAATATGAATCTTAGCTTATTTTTCCAACCTGTATTCAAAACAAAAGTCTCACCAGTTCAGAATCAATGCAGAATCCTAAATCTAGACTGCTGTTGCATATTATTTAACTGCATAAAGCTAGAAAACTGATCCTAATTAAAGTGTCATCCTTGTAAGTTCTCTGTTCACCTAGAAATTCTGAAATAAGTTATGTTTCTATGAATGAAGGTTTTGAAGGATTTTAGTTTGCATATTTCCTTGCTTGTGTGTGTCACTTGCTTCTGAAGCTGCTTATATATGCAATGCAAAAATTACTCTGGCAATCACAGAATTCAATTAACAGAAAAATAAGCAGGTGCATAAGAACTCTGAAACATCTTCATCCATTAGCAGCTATTGTTCTGATCACATCAATCGCTTAAATGATATCTTGAAAGTCTAGAACACTTATTGTTAAAGTTGCTTTCTTTTTTTAATTGCATTCATTATGCCAATTTCTCAGTGCCAGAAAAATAAATGCTTTTTTACCTTTTTATTTCCTCCAAGGTACTTTCTTGTGCTGTGTTCCTCAGGGAGCAGTGTGTTGGAGAAATATCAATTGCACAGAAGACTTCTTTGTGCAGAAACTTTACTCCTGCTAAATAAGCTAATGTTTACATTGAAATGGTTCCCAGTTAATTATGAATATATATGACCCCCAAAAGATCACTTGGCTTAAATGAAGAAAAAAAAAAATATTCCTATGGCCTATAAAAGAAGACTGGTGTCTGTTTTTCTTATAAAATATGGGGTTATAGCTTTTGAAAATTGCTAGAGCCCTTATACCTACCCAGAATAGTGTGAAAACAGTCTTGTGTGTGTTTTCAGCTTGAAGTAATCAGATAAGTGGATAAAGTAGCACTTGTTCTCCTTGTCAAGTTGATTTCAATCTTGAACTTTATTTGAAGAAACTGAAAGTTCTTGGGGTAGACCTACTCCTCCCAAAGTCCCTAACCCCTTCCCCTCCAAAGACAATAGAAATGCAGCCTGAGGTCAAGAAAGCTTTGACTATCAGTGGCTGTGTCCCATTAGGATAGTCCAACATCAGTGCATTGGTGCATAAAAAAGGCACTGGAACAGGCTGCAACTTTTCCCACTTGATCCAGTCACCAGTGAAATAATACAGTGATGTTTTCTGCACTGCAACAGAAAAAGAAATTGTAGAAGGATTATGTAGATTAAAAAAGCAAACAACAAAAAAACCCCAAACAAACAAACAATCAAACAAACAAAAAACCCACCAAAACCCCAAGAACCCCCCCAATCCACCACACAATCTATTAACAAAAGAAAACATGGCAAATCAGAAACAAAAATATGGATTAATCTCATTAAGGAGAAGCAAACTGCTTGAAGTCCCCTTTGTTTTAATTTCTTTTTCTTTCCTCTGCTTCTGCATTATCCTTATCCTTTTCAGTGATTTCCTTGCACTTTTTTCCTACTTCTGGAGCAGCTTTCAAAGACTGTTGGCAGCACAGAAGCTTAATGCTTTAGAAGTCATGTGTAATTTTATCTGTAATAATATATGATAGATGAAGTGGTAATGTACAATGTGTCTTAAACACGGTAAATGAGAGCTGGGAAAAATCTGAAAAATTAGCAAGATAAATGGCCTTTCTTGAGCTACACAAAATAACTGGTTCATTCTCAATATAAAATTTGGTTCCTAATGCATTAAAACTTAAATTTTTCTAAACCCATATGTTTTTAGCAGAAGGGATTTCCATGTCACCAATGGGATATTCAAGTCCCTCTTAGCTCTCATTTTTCTAGAGTGAGAAGAGATATATATTTTGTTATATCAAGTCCTTTTAACATAACTGATAGCCTTTTTTTTTCACATATAAAGTGTGACATAAGAATTGAAGACCAGACCTCACTGATTTCTCAAGTGTTTATGTGAAGCAGAGAGTAAAATTACATATTTTGAAGGTATTCTATAAATGTGAATCCTAACTGACACAAATCGACAGGAACTAGGTTATCTAATCAGTCCTCAGTTCATAACTTCCCTCTAAATTTAGCTGAAGTGGTAAAGACTATTTTTTTTTTCTGGAGTCTGAGCGAGGTGTCATTTTCAATCCACACTTCTTTTTGTTTATGTATTTTTGAATGTCTGATATCATCTCTTCTTCTGTCAGTGCTGAACTGTAAGTTGGTGTCAAAGGTCTAGCAAACTGTTCTGAGTAATCTAATCATTGCCCAATACGATAACAATCCCAGGGCTTATCCATTTTGATGGTCATTTTTGGTTGCAGGGCTGTGTGCAGTAGGAAATAGAGTGAGACACACGATGTATTTAATACCAGCTGTGAAAGATTCAAGACTTTCTGCCTTCAGGGAAGAACTTTGGCAACTGCATATTAATGAAGCCATAGAACATAATCAAGGGCTTAGTCTTATGCCAAACATGGTGAATTGGTGAATTGAGGCTTTTGTGGCCTCCTTGACCTTCAGATGGAATAATCTGGTCAGCCATAATCAAATCATAAAACTCTTGATAATTTCAACCCCCTTTTAGACACTTCTCTTGTTTCAATTAGCAATCCATTACAACTGAAAAGTAAGGCAGAGGAAAATATGTGCCCAGCTCCTTCCTGGGTCTGGGAAACTAGCTGCTGAATATGTTACTTTAATAAAACCCATGGGAAACTTGGAAGGCTTGTATTTGTTCTGTTGTTATTAAAAGAATGTTTTAGTAGAGTGCATAACTTGATTTTTTCCTGCTTGCCATTTGATCAAGTAAACTTGATTTCCACATGTTCAATTGCCTTTGCCTGCAAAGCTGCTTCACTCCTTTAAATAATAATTTCATTTTGGTTCAATTTTTACAGAGAACATTGGATTATTTTTTGAATTTGAAATCAAGGACTAAGAAAAATAAAGGGCTTACACTGCTGGACCTGGTTTCTATTGACATTATGGCCTATTGATGTTAATCGAATTTTGTAACTAGACTATGTAGTTGATGTGAATAAAGTTAAGGTCCAGTGTGAGGGTCTTTTGCTCTTCCAGAGTACAGCAGAAGGGCATAGTACAAACCAAAATCAGGTCCTTATGATACATTTTTGTCTGAAGTAACTGTACTAGAAAGAGCTGAATATTGTCTGAAGGGAGTTGTTTGATCTACTGTAGCATCAGCATGCAAGGGAGATGACTCCAGACAGCTGGACAATCATAAAAGTTTTCTAAATCAGAGAGATTTTATAGTGAAGGGTGAGGACAAAGTGACTGTTTGCTGTGTATGTAATCAGTAACTACGTGGGTTATTTTGTACTATTTAATTATAGCATTTTAAGAATGAGAAACGTTTGAGAATAAGTTCATCTAGGAGTCTTGCATCGCAGCATATTTTACATATTGTCTACTCTGAACGTACCAAAATGAGGCACATCCAGTTTATTTCTTCATTAGGCTTCCAGCAAAATGCAAGACTTGACCATTAGCATAGCTGCTGCTCCTAAAGGCAGAAGACAGAGGCTGCTAGTCAGCACTCTTGAGTGTCAGGCCAGCTCTGCCCCTATTACTGTGGCTTGAGGCATGGTGATTGGGAAAATCCTGTAATAATGTGACCTCTCCCATGCTTTCCCATTGAGATATCAAAATTTGCATTACACATGCAAAAAGTCCCGGGGTTAATGATTGCCTCTAGGGAGCCTTGAGGTTCATAAGAACTTGCAAATTTTTTTTGATGTGTTTACCATTTGTTTTTTGGTCCTGCTGCCAGCGTTTAGGCTCTGTGGCATTATACTTCCATTGCAGTTGTTTGCCCAGAATTCGCCTGTCTTGGTTAGCTTTACTGTCAGTTCCTATACTTTTCTAGCTTTTTTTTTTTTTTTTCCAAGATAGCCAGCTATATACAGGTCATCCTTAATTTCCTGATACTCAACCCAAACAACTCCCATCTGACTTAGTTTCCCTTTCCCTGTATTTCTTTTTGAACATTTGTCCATTTTTGCAGCTTCTGTTGCATTGTTTGTTTGTCATGAACGCTACCAGTGGTAAACACAGGTAAATCTAGCACACCTATTTCCCCCTTCACCCTATAAGCCCATATAATGCAGTACAGTTACTCAACAAATTGTGAACAGATCAAATGAAAATGCATGTCATAAAAACCAGTTCCCTTTCCAAGGGAGTTTTAATTGCATGAAACATCTAGATTTACAACATGATCTTTATACTTCTATCCCAATTCTAGGTATGCAAGCAATAGAATATACAACTTTTTAACATTTTTTTTTAATTACAAGTAATCAGGCATTCCAATTTGCTTGAGGAACACAGGCTCTAACTTTTGGAAGCAAAAGCTCATATGTAATAAAACATGGGTACAATTTAAAATTACGCCTTTTAAAGCTGGAATCCAGGATTATTTGTTTTTATACAGGAAGCATAGAAAAGAATCTTATGAAATGACATTGAAAAGACTGCTGATGAGATTCAAAAAATAATAACTATTTTTAACACATGCTGCGTCATTGTATCAGAGAGGAACAAAAGGATATTCAATGAATTTTGAAGGAAACAAATTTAAAACGAATAAAAAGTTTTTGCCTTTAGTACAATGCATAACTGGCATACTTAAGTCATTACCATAAGATACAGTATTAGAAATAAACATTTCTGTGAATAAGGAGAACAGTTATATTTGGCTGTATAGGTAATTTATGTGGGGTATAAACTCTCATGATTCAGGACATAAACCACCTATTAAATAACAGGGGTTGATAAAACACATTCCCTAAGGGCAGAGTAATCTTATATCGTGCTCCTCATACTTTGCTGTGACATATTTTGAGATACTACTGAGTCTTGAAGAAAAGGTACCAAATTACGTGGAACAATGATAAAATTAAGGACTGCGAATCTTTTGCTCAAACATGCTCTTTCTGAGCATAAGCCTTCTATTATCCAATATCTCTAATCTTGATTATGCTGAACATAAAAGAAACTTTAAAGCTTTTACCTTAATGTTCCTTTTTTTTAAAGAAAAGAGAAAATACAGTTTGATACCCAGCCCTCTACTCCAATGTTCCTCATTTTCTATCTGATGTATTGATTCACCTCAGATAGCCCAGATAATTTCCAACATTAAACTATGTCTCTCTTTGCACTCCCTTTTCTTTACTTAATTTCACACCCTGAATATAAAGTAACACTGAAGGCAACTGCTTGTGGCTTGTCCTGTCAGTTCCTAAATGGGAAAACATGTGATGTGGCAAAGTTCTTGTCCTACTTATCTTAATTCAAAATGTTTTACCCTTTAAATCCTACGGGGACATTTTGCAGAAACTTCACACCTTCATGTCACTTTCTGCTTAGTTTCAAGGTTGTTTGAATTGCAATTAATCGACATCTGGACTTTCATTTGAGACAATGTCACTTCCTGAGAATGTTTCTGGATGACACAAAGTTATCTCCTAGTTTCTGGTGTTTAATTAGAGATTCAAATTAATTATTCTTTATGTCCCTTCATATTTCTTGTGGTCTGCAGAGGAAAGTCCACCTTACCCCAAGAATTCAGAAGAGGATTTTGTTGGGATTTGCTCCCACCTAGGAAAAGAACTGGCCTAGATTAAGTAAACTGCTATCACTATTATCTGTTTCTTTCATTTCATATTGTGAGAGGGTTTCATTACAGAAAATGGCATAGAAGGTTTGGATTTTCTTATTTTATACAGGCTCCCCAGGGCAGTGGTCACAGCACCGAGCCTGACAGAGTTCCAGAAGCATTTGGACAATGCTCTCAGGCACATGGTGTGACTCTTGGGGATGGTCCTGTACAGGGCTAAGAGTTGGGCTCAGTGATCCTTGTAGGTCCCTTCCAACTCAGCATATCCTGTGATTCTGTGATGTGTAGATGAACCAAGTTCCTAGAAAAACCTGGCTGAAAGAGATGTGCTCTTGAAAGTAAACTAAAATGTCAGATCAGGGTTCTCCTATGTTATGCTTTCTGCTGGTGCTATGTTTACTACTCTGTCAATTCCTCACTCTTTAATTCATCATGGTTTTGACTCAACTCAGAAAGCACTTGTTTATTCTTGCCTCCTTTCACTGGTAGTGTGAACACTGTATAAAAGGTACAGCATACTCAGTGGTAGAAAAGAGCTTTTCATAACTTTTCCTGTCTATTTATTGGAAGAAGAGAGGGAGTAAAGTCGATATTTGATCTTCTACCGCTTGATGTGAATGAAAGAAAAACAAAAAATGGTAGTGCCCAGAAGGTCATATGCAGTCCATTTCCTTACTCCAGAGCAAGTTCAGCCATAGCTATGTCTTTCACAGTGGGTGCTTGGGTATGTTGCTTTCAAAGTCATGGATGTTCCTTGGCTCTCCTGGGCATGCTACTCCAGGGCTTTCTTTGTCCTGCTGATTCTGCCAATGGCTCACCAACATCTTCCTTGTTGCTGTTCAGGCTTTGCAGCTCTTATGCCAGCAACAAACATAAAAAATGATTGATACCTTTCCTCTTTGCTTCTGGCTTTTGCACAGTTGAAGCCTATTCTGATGTCTTCTGCTTATCTTTTCATCCATGTAAGACCTTCAGTTTGTTTTCTTAAGCCTCACAGTGTCAGTTCTTTCAGCCTATCCTCAGCAATGTTTTCTAGATCATTGTTTCAATCTTCTGGATTGTGCATGATGAATCTGCCTGTTTCTAGCTGTGTAGTCCCCAAAGAGGATGCAGTCTGCTGGCTGAGCTGAATGAAAGGACTACAGGGTTACCTAAATATCCATATTTTGGAAAATTATATCAACCTGCACTTTGGTTGCCAGAAAGGTTCTTGTTTTACAAGGACTTTTTGACTGGCGTGGTCCCCTGCAATCCCTGAGTAATTATTGGAAGGAACAATTCCCAGCTAGCTCTTCCCCACCTTGTATTTCTGTGGTGGTTCCCCCACCTAGTTCCATCTTTTTCAGATAATTTCTTAAGTTTGGGACAATCATTTAGAATTATAATTCTGGTCTCTGCTACTCGTACTGCTCCGGCTAGGCTTGTGTCATCTCTAAGTGGAACAGACATTCTATCTATTCCCTTATCGTGGCTGTTAAATAAAAATGTTCCATAGAAGCAGAATAAGGGCAGACCCCCTTCTCCACCCTGCCAGATGTATCCTTGCATTTTAAAAAATTTTCTAGAATGCAGGTTCTCCTACAGCTGTTCAACTAGTCTTTATCTAGTAAGTCTCCCATATTCTTCTGGCTTGACTCTGGAGATATCACAGAAGTTTATGTCAAAAGCCTAAACGATGACAACATATGACACTTATTGCTTCTCCTTTATTTGCAAGTGTAGTTGCCCATTAAATAACAAAATGAGATTTGTTTGATGTGAGGCATTCTTGACTAATGCATGTTAGCTATCACGTGTTCCCTTGTTATCTTTCACAGTTTTGGAACTTATTTCATGCCTCTGTGTTGAAAGCAGGCACTGGCTCCAGATAGCTCCAGCAGCCCCAGTGCAGGGCACGGCTGAGCCCCTCAGCCCCGGGGAAAGCCTGGCCAAGGGAGGGCAAAACGCTGCCCGGCAGCCAGGGCTGAGCAAAGAGGGGAACCGTGCGGGAAACAGCCCTGCCAGCCTCAGGGGACAGCGGGAGCGGGGACGGAGGCGGAGAGACCCGGCAACAATCCCACTGGGGCCCCAGGAGACACCCCAGTGAGGAATGAAGGGGTAAAGCTGCAAATGGGGACAATGGTGGTGTGAGTAGAAGGTGGTGTGTTTATTTTGTCTTTTTCTTTCTGAATGTCCAAATATTTTTTAATTGTTAATAAATTAAAATCATTTTTCCTGAATTGAGTCAGTTTTGCCAATGATGGTAATGGTAAGCTTGTCTTTATCTGGATTCATAAGAATTATCATTGGATTTTTCTTCCTCTGCCCTCTTGAAGAGGGGGAGAGAGAGAGTATCTGGGTGGACAGCTGGCTAATACCCAAGGTCAAGCCATCACAGCCATCTGCAAATATGTTGGTTATTTGTTCTCAGATATTTTTTCAAGATTTGCAGTTTATCTCAGTATTCTATAATTTCCTTGTTCCTTTTCCCCAGTCTTCACTTTTCTCTTCTGTAAAGATACGTTTACCTTTTTACTGTCTTCTGGTACCTTCCTCTATCCCTCCCTCCAGATTCTCAGATATAAATCTGAAGTGTACTGAAATTACTATTCTCTATCTATTCTAGGACAGAGTTCAGTTTATCTGGAAACAACTGATTTGCACAAAAATCCATAATGTTAGTTCTTCCCTTAGACTAAATTAACATTTGACTGATTTTCTTGGTACTGGTACTAACTGTAATAGCTATCTTAAATGTCTTTCTGGAGACTTAGACTCTCCTCCAATGCTTTTACTCTGAACCAGCTCAGAACAGTGGGATGCAGATGGACAGACTACTTTTTAAATTTCAATATACTTGGTCTATCAAGGCTGACTGTCTGAAAGATTTGATGCTCACTTTCCACAGTTGATATAGAAACTCTTATTGTGAAGACTGGATATTTAAGTTCTAAATTGATTCTTTGGGTTGCATGCTATTTAAGAGTCTGAGCTAAAGGGATAGAATCTGACATCTGTATCTAGACTCTTTTGTTATCAATACCCTGCTTGTCATTGACTGCACAAATAAGTAGCCAAAGGGTGACGAAGAAGCCAATATGCTCTGTCGATGCTACTCAGGGATTTCCATGAGCTTGGAGAATATTCATCACCTAAACCTTTTTCTCTTCCATGTTTTTCCTGCAAAGCAACAAAAAAAGGCTGGAAAGGAATGGCAGGATCTAGATGTTTGTAGAAGATAGGAGAGCCTTATCTCTGTCTTTCTTTTAGCACTTTGGTCCATGAAGAGCAAGGAAGAATATAGCTGCAGGTGCTGAGAATATCCTGATACCTCTGAACAGTGCAAAGCAACCATCTTTTGCTAGAGAAATTATCGTGTATTCCAGGTGTGTTCAGCATAAGCTGTTATCCATGGCATTGCTGGAGATTGCAAGACAACACCTCCTGATCGAAACTGTGCAGACCTGGTAACTCTTCCATTTGGGCTAAACAAGCTCAAGTCCTCTGCTCTGTATAAGTCTCAAAAAAAAAAAAAATTCTTGCAAATCAGACCTTTGTGTCTCAAGGGCCTGGATCTCCAGGACTCCTTCGACAGGCACTGAAGTGGAGGATGAATTAGTTTTGGCTTTGGGTCAAGCTCTGCATAGAAAGTTGAGAACTAAGCAGTGAAAGTTCTGGGGGAGAAGGAAGACTTTTACACAGTATCAATATGCAGTTCTTGTGACAAAGGAATACCTGAATTCTATTCTCATCAAAGACCACTCACAAGACTGAATTTGGGCTGTGTGATTTTGCCCCAAATGATAACTACGTGTAGAGATGTGCGTAAGTCAGCACAGAATCTACATAAATATATAAAATATAAACATACAGTAAAAACATTAGTCAGATAAAAAGAACAGATGAGCAGAACAAGCACAGTGTGAAACTATTTCAGCAAGGCAAATTTAAAGCAAACACTGAAACAAATGAGGTGGCAGACAACAGTATGAATGTTAATGAACCAAAAGCAATACAGCAGAAAACTATTAAATGCAGTTTTGGTGCATGAACAATATATTGCTTTAAAAGGTGCTTTCCTCTATCGGTGAAATGCAAAGATGTATAATTTAATGCAGTATTTATGAAAAGTTCAGTCCAAATATCTGATTGCTGATCAGTGCAACAGGACAACATTTAGGATAACTATGAAAATCTGTAAATTTTCATATAGAATTTCAGGTGTCATTCCGATTAATTTAAGAAACCATTATATTGAAAACGCCAAGCGTGACTGTGAATTTTCCCTAGGTTTTGCACTGCTATTATATCAGGACTTTGGTAATAACATCTATCAAGATCTTTCTTAAACTGGAAGTGAAAAGCACTTTTATTTCATAAGAGATGGCAGTCACAGAGTGCCTTCAACTGGAGTAGTTTGTTTTCAGGTGTGACAGATTTTCAAGCCATCAGAAGAATTTTGGAGTTCACAGAGCTCCCAGTACTTCCTCTGTGACTCCTATATGACATCCCATACTGATGAAAACTAGTGTTTTCCCTTGAAATTACCCAGAAGATCTGTTTCTGCTGCTGTTTCATCTTAGCCAGTTATTCTTTTAGCTGGTACCTACCTCTAGTTGCCCACAGTTACCTTACTGGTCTCCTTCAGCAGCTTTAGGCCATCAGACTTTTGGGCATCCAAGCCCAACATTCAGCATCCTTTCCCCTTCCAAGTGCAAGGTCTGCACTTCTGCACTTGATCATCTCCTTTGGAGAGGGATGGATCTCACAACCTTGGCTCTTCTGGACTTCCTCTCTTACTGCCTGGGTTTGGCTCAGAGGTGAAATATCTGAAAATAAGCCACTTCACAGGGTAAAAATCCAGAGCAGACTGTATTCAGCTGAGCAAAGTATAAAAAAGCGGACATGTTTATTTCTGGTGACCCAGTACATTTGTGAAACATTTGTAGCAGTCTGATTCTATGTCATCACATTCACATTTTACTAGACAGCACATTTGCTTCAAAAACAGCACTGTTGTGACGTAAACGTGATATAACACAGCACTGTTGTGACATAAACCTCTTTTGGGCATCTTCCTATTGTTATGTTCTTGAAACTTGAAAGAAGTTGAAATGCACGCACTTCTTGCTTTCAGTTATCCCTGTTAAATGTGTTAACCAGAAGCCAAATAAAATAGGCTGGATCTTGGAGCGTGAAAACCAACTCAGACATGTGGAGCACAAATCACGGATGTGCAGTATATGGATCAGGTTTGCAGAACTTCTGCATTACATAATTACTTTATATCAGTGGATTTCAGTGGAATGGGTACTTTTCTCTTAAATTAAACTGATGACCTATGGACAAAAAAGTACTGTCCAAAACGATACAAATAAAATGCATAAAATCACAAAGTAGATGCAAACCCTTTTATTGTTGCTTCTTGTAACCCAGCCAGCAGTATTGCTCAGGAAAACAGAAGCCACCCTACATCTGAGGTGCTATGAGAAAGACTTTGGCATATTCAAGGGCTAATGTGCCTTCCCCTGTGATGCTTCTTGGCAGGTGTGCAGTGTCTGTCTGTGCAAAGCAGATTGTTGTGGTGCTAAGCATTATTTCTGAGGTGGCCATGGGCAACCCCAGTCTTGAGCGGGGACTACCAGAGCAGGTGGCTTTTTCACATTTGCACTCACAGTGGACTTTTTTAATAACAGAGCAAGACACCAAGCAGTAGAGAATCAGGATTCACCCTCAGAGCTCAGTCATGTGATCCAGTATGGCTCTTCTGTCACAACAGCTGTGCATCTCTCAGTCCTAAAGCAGCAGATTTTCTTGCAGTTTGCTTAAGACAAGCTGTCTCTGATGGCTGCTTCTTGTCTTGTTTTGGTGAAAATCCATCTGTCACCTACTTAGAGGATGAAGCCATAGAGAAAAGAGTGCAGAAACACAGGAAAACATGAGATAACTGAAACTGATTATGTAATGCACTGCGTAGACAACAACGGGTACTCTGAAAATACTAATAATTGTCTTTCATGTTATTTTTTCATGCAGTCAAACTAAGTTTTAGGTTTAAAAACATGAGTAAGAATATGTTGTGTTTGAAAACCTCCCTCTTAGCAGGTATCATGATCTACAATCTGAAAAATTATTTGAGAATAGCCGGACTGCACAGGCATTGTAAGAAACCAATTGCTAGGTCTTTTTCAGCCACTGACTCCAGGGAAAACTGTTTTTCATTATGCAAATGAATATACATGGATGTAAGTGCACTCCTGGGTTTAAAGCTGCAATGAATTCTGTTGCATTTCTTTTACTTAGATTGGAAATTCCTAGTGTAATTCATCCAAAATTCACAGTGAATTTTACAGAATAAAAAACAAACTGAAGCTGTCCCCAATAATTTTCTCTTTCTGAAAGCTTCTTCAGGGTTGTTCTTAGTCAGTAAAAAATAGTACTGAGTGTTCCCCACTCATAATTCTGCTGTTTCTAAAGACTATTGTCAGCACACCTTTTGACTCAATCTAGGGTATGACAATAATCAAATTATAATTTGATTATTATTTACCTCCTGACAAGGTAAAATGAAGCCAAAATGCCAGTAACTTTTCCACTTTCAAAGGAAGAATGGTTCTGTTGATTTTGAGCATAAGGTACTTTAAAGATGATTAATCCTAAGAAATCAAAGAACTTTCTCTCACTTTCTCTTTCTTTCATGCAGTTTTAAAATCTGTCCTTAATTGGTGGTTGTTGGTTGCGTTGTTTCAGGTTTTTTTCCTTGGTTATTTATTTGTTGAAAATTAAAGTCGCAGAGCTTGAAATCACCTACATTTATCACAGTGTCCAGAAAATGTAACTGTTTGAATAAACAAGAGTTGTTTTATGATCTCACTAGAAATCTACATTACATTATTTGCATGTTATTCTCTGAATCTAATTTGCTGTAGGTTTTAAATATGGATTCCGTTCTTTGGTTTTTCAGACATTTTATTAGAAAACATCTACCATACAATAGGAATTCTCAAAACTGTTATAATGGTAGACCAAATCCTAAAACTTGTATCAAAGCCAGAATAAAATAATTTTGCCAAGAGAAGGTTGCAGAAATTGTATTAATGTCAGTTGCATTTTATGGCCAGGCTGTAGGATGAGGGAGGAATAAATTGGTGTCTGATAGATCTCAGTCTGTTCTGGAGTGCAAAGAATATTGAGGGCTACAGCTGTGCTGATGTGTTACGTGGGACATTGCTGTGGGTTTTGTAGGACTACAGGCATGTGGGAAAGGGAGGGACTGGTCTGTTTCACCCACCTTTCTGCCTTCTTACTCCACTGCTTCAGAGCAGATAATGTGTTCTGATCCTCCTCCGTGGGTGCAAAAACGTTGCATCTCTACATAATTTATCAGATACTGTACAGAAGAAAATATCTAATTTAATGAAAACAAACAGAAGCATTACTGGAATTTAACAGGCAGAATGAGGATCTAATTAGCTAACAGCAACAACTGGCTCTAGCATAACTATCCTTGTCTCAGTGGCATTTCTTGCTGCAGATATCAGTGCCAGAAATGACAAAAGGCTGTGGCACAATAAGAATCCACCCCCACGCTACCAGAGCTGTGATCAGTTCTCTTATATTTGCAAAGGAACACTTCCTGCCAGCAAGCTGGATAACTACCCTGTGTCAGACCCAGCAGTTTGTTCCATGCATCTGTCAAGTGCTGTGTGCTTCTGGTGGTTTTATGCTCACTCCAGTTAGCAAGCAAGGACCGTGTAGTCTGGCACAGAGCAGCCTGTGCACTTTGCAATGTGAGCACTAAGACAGCAAGCAATGGTTTTGTACCTGAGAGTGTAAAGACCCTCGTGATGAATTACAGGGCAGAACAGGGCAGCTGTAGCACAGGCTTTTTTATTTGGCAACTTTGATAACACCTATAATAAAAGTTAGTAGAAATGCCTATGGAAATAAAGTATTGTTCCATAACAGAGGGTATTTTCTTCCTCAATAGACGGGCAAGAGGCTGCCACATGTTTTAAGTCCACATAAGCCCAGGTTTGAGGATGAGTGCTAGTTATGAGATGCAGATACAGTCGTAGTATCTCTGCAGACTGCATTTAATCTACAAAAAACCCCCAAAATGAAAAATGCTCCTTCTGCCTGTGTGGAGAATGTGTAATGTCAGAATACTCGGGCAGGCAGAGATTTTGGGAATATTATTTCTGTTAATGAGCATATCTTTTGCTGTAATTCCAGACTGACATTTCCAGGAAGCCCATCTCAGGTGAATTACACCTAAAAATGCATAGGTGAAGCAGCCCTCAAAAGCTGCCTGTGTGGTTATACCCTTTTTATTCTGTATGTTTTCAGCTCTCCAGGTCACCCTAGGAACGTCACCTGGCTGTTTGCCATTAAGAGCATGTGTATGGACTGTTGTATGCATATTAATTCTTAACTAAAGTACATTTACCTACGTAACTTCTTTCCATTCTGTGGCATAGCAAAAAGAGCTTCATAACATCAGGAACAGCAAAATATGATAAAAAGCATATGCTTTTCAAGAAAAATGAAGAGACTTTCAGGCACACATTAGGGCTTCCCTAGCAATGATTTGAGACACGTTTCAGCCACTCTCACATGTATCAGGTGTGATCGGCAGTCATCGCTGTCACAGCCGAGCAACCGGTGAGGGTGAAAGCACACAACAAAGGAGTCACAATGAAACAGTTGCAGCAAACTGTCCAAAAAAATTACACTAAAGATAGATAAAGAGCTACCACAGATGTGTGACATGCTGAAATGAGTGAAAAATCACTGCAGTGACCTAAAATGAATATGTATTCATTTCACTATATTAAATGGCTTTGTGAAGCAATGCCCAAAATTTTAGCATAACATGGTCACAAATATCATTGATTTAAAAATGTGAGAAACGAGATCATTAGTCTTCTGGAAGCTGTGGGGGAAATGTGCAACTGAATTACAGACCTTTATGTAAATGTTCCTGGAAACCTGTTCTATCCTATATTTGGATGTGTGGGGTTTAATTATGAGTAGGATCAAAGACATCTTGAAAAGAGCTATTCTTGTTTTATGTGTATGCAACTCCATCTACATTAATTATATCTCAAGATCATAGAATTTGCTTACAAGCAATAATGATAGTGATGCAAATTATATTGTGGCATTGGTAGACCATTTCACTGCCAAAAGAGGCAGAATGGATTACCTTTCTCTGTGACATTTAATTAGGGTATATAGCCTTCTAGAGAACCTCTTCTGTGGCAAAAAATGTAGAACTTACTCAATTAAAAAAAAACCACTTGTTGTTAAAACATTGCTGTAATATTCATAATGGGACTCTAATGCAAATATATTTGGGGTTAAATCCTCTGCTTTTGAACATCAGCAGTTCTGTCATCACAGTTCTCTCAGATTCAATGAAGGATATGTACTAGTGAATTTGGTCTTCGTGTGAGAGCCATTTTAAGTGCTGACAGAATTCCAAAGTATGCACTGTTGTGTTTTTTTTTAAAATTAATAGAAGTGATTATTAATAGAATTGATTATTTATCTTCTGGGTGACATTCCATTCTACTTGGAGTTTTCTTTATTCTGGATTAGTCAAAACCAGCATTTTCAAAAGTTTCTGGGAAAATCTTTTTCCAGTGTTTGAGTCTTTTGGCCACAAAAAAAAAAAAAAGAAAAAATTTCCAAAATGTTTTGAGAGTTCTGTCCCATTTTTCTAATTTCCTTTTTCCTAAAGTTTCATGAAGTTTTTGAAAGTTGTTTTATATTGCTACAGTATTTCCCATTCACAAAATTTGAAATGCTTTTTATCAGCTTCTCTGGTGTATTTATTACAGTCGTGCTAAGAAGCATACATTCACCTTGGCTATAAAGAACAATGCATTTCCTTAAGGGAAGTTAATTTTAGTCAAAAAAAGAGAAGCTTGCTGAGTGGAACTCTTGCTTTATATTTTGCAAGCTTAGTCCTCTCCTGTGTGCTTTTCCAAACGTGGACAAAGATTTTGGGGAAAGAAAAAGTGCGCAAATACTTAGACCGAATGAACTTTGAAAGTGAGGGAAGATAAAAATCTCAGTAGGTAGGAGACCTGTACAGTGAAAAGATAGCTATGAGCAAAAGAAGAAAATGGTCATCTTTTCCCATGCCTTCTTCTTATCCCTGAGGTAGGATCTACCTGCCTTTGTCACACAGTGGGATTGTTAATGCAAAGGACAAATATTCTTCTCTGTCATTATGTCTTTATAGGTCTCCTCCTGCTGTGCTTAAGCGGCACAAACTCCCACAGAGTTTTCTTTCGTAAGGATGAAATAATCAATCCCTGACAGGGTAGAATCAAGAGGCAGGTAGGATAGCATTTACCTCACACCTCCTGGAACACATATGGATTTTCTTCCAGGCAGAGAAGCAAAGGTGAATTTCTCAAACCTGTGGCAAGTAAAGGTAGTCAAAGGGCTAGTAAATGATTCCTTGTGCAAATCTGATGAGAATAACTCAATTTAAAAGAGGCCTAATGTCTTGCAAGAAGTGTGTTGATAGAGTAAAGCAAGTCACAGGAAACACATGTAGAACCACAAGGGTGGTGATTGTTCAGAGGGGGGTGAGAAACCTCCAAACCTATGCAAGAGTGTCAGACTCTTCTGAATACAGTGCAGTCTGCCAAGAAAGAAAAGAAGATAAGGACATTGATTACATGGCAAGAAAAATGAGAAACTTGAAATGAAAATATAATAATACCAGGTTAATGGTCGTAAGCACTATTATAAAAGAATGTGATCAGTCGGAACAGCCATGGCTCAAATCCATCATTTTCCATCCACACAGAGCTTGTTTGAATGTAGAAGGGTTGCATATCCTTATATCCAGGTTAAACTTAGTTTAGTATCATTCAGAGTTGATGATAAATAGGGGGTGGAAGAAAGAAAAGAAGTGAAAGCCCATCTGCAGCTTTTAATGATACATCAGCATGATCTCTCTCACATCTGTCCAATGGTATACTAAAGAAATGAATTCGCATGTGCTCAGGTGAGCTTTGGAAGAGGACCCAAATTCTGAATTATCATCAAGGTACTCTGAACTGTCTTCTCATTTATCTTACAGAAATTATCTGACAAAGCAAACTTCAAATTTAAAATTCTTTTATCATCAATACTGGAAAAAAATTAATTGTTAATGCAGTATTTAATGCTAGTGAAAAAACCCTTTCCATTAGCTGTACCTTGGGAGGAAAGAACTAAGACAACTGTTTTCTAAAATTTGTTTATAATTTGTAGTAAACTGTGATCTTTAAATATATTTGTCAAGCTTGGATGAAGAAATGATTTATTTCTCTTTTTATTTTCCCTTAATAGCCTTTTATTGGATTAGATTATTTTTCCTGAAAATGTTTGTTTCCTTTCTTGTCAGATCCTTATTGTAAAAACACCTAAAATTTCTATTTTCAAATAAATGTGTACATATTAGCATTTTCAAATATTATAAAATATGGAAAACTGCTAACACAAGAGGCAAATTTTGGCAGTAAATATACAAAGGTTTTAATCATGAAATTCTGAAACCTGATATGCAGATAGCAAGAGTTAAACATGAACATAAATATCATAAGCCAGATGAACTTGGAAAACTGCAAATGAAAATACTTCCTTTAAAAAGACCTACCTAGGACTGGCAGTATTATATTGAAAATGCTGCTCATTAAGTTTTTGAGATTCAGAATTTTTATATTACTTTGTCAAAACCTTGATTGCCTAAGACATGGATTACCTGCAGTCTTGCCTCTTTGCTCTCTTTATATGGGCTTCAAAGAGGCCTCCTAGCTGGACCTCATATGACAGGTGAAATTCATGAATTCATTTTAGCCTAATTTGTAAAGAATGAAATATTTTGTATTTTGATTGGACTTTATTAAAACTAACAAGAAAGGGAGGCTTCTGCTGTCATTTTGCTCAGATGTGGACTTTGCCCTACAGACAGACACAGAAAGGCACTGGTTTCCTGAACAATTTGTTTTACTGGTCTGCAAGGACTGGCAAGGTGCTGAACCTTCAGATGATCTGCTGCCAGGCCTTCCCTCACAACAGTTTGGGAAGCATATGCCTTAGAAAAAAAGGACTTCATAGCACTGTTTTTTTCTTTTATGGATGTTAATATGACTGAAGACATTTTTGTGAGGTAGTTATATTTTAAGGTGCTCTGTTGCCTCTTTTTACACATCCACTGTTCATTTTAATATTTTCTAAGAGCATCTGTAATATGTGATAGGTGTTAATGTCACTTATAAAATTAAATTAACTAGGATGTTCTGAAATTGTCTTTAAAGGTCAAATTATAATAATCTTACCCAGAGTAGCACTTTTACTCAGGGGTAGGTCTAGGTAAATCAATAGCACTATAGAAGAAATAAGGTTAGATACATAAAAGAACTTTGGCACCACATATCCTCCAAAATGTACTTACCAGTGCCTAAGCTCATAGGTTTAAATTCTCTGAATCCTTGCTCATCCTCTGACACCCTTGGAGACACGAAAATTTAACTTTTAAACTATCTGTCTAAAATTTTCCATCAGTATGATTTCACAGTAGCAGAGATTTGCTTCTGAGTGGTCAGAAGACTTGATAACATGGAACATACTTCTGTCTGCTTTCCTTTATTTCACCAGCTACTACTGTTCTTCTATAAACTACGTGTTCCTTGCATCATGAAACTGTACCCCAAAAATATCTGGAGCAGAGTAAAGTGCTCCAGTCATCAGCCCCATGAGTGCTCTGAACTGTAGCTTGCTTGGTCTTTCTATTAGCTGTTGTGTTTGACAAAAGCCTTTAAACTTGCTCAAATCAAGAACTGGAACTTTAATACCGCTCTACAGAGGCCATGACTGTAATCTGTGGTGCTAGATTTCACTGACCCAATGTTTGTACAACTTTTTTAGGCAAAGTACAAAGCTACCAGTAGAAGGATTGAGAAAGACCCACACCAACACATCTTAGAGTTCCAACTACTCACCTGAAACATACATACAGATGAAGAAGAACCAGCAGGAAGTTTTGGAACTCGTTGCTTTTTAATCCAAGCAGTTATTATAAAATATTTGAAGTACTGGGTGGTGTGGGGCTGCTGCAGGAATGGGGTGACCTTCCATACAAACCACATTGTTACTGAAAATCAAAATATGCAGTTGGGCAGCTCCAAGTAATCTAACATTAAATGTTTACTGTTGTTACTAGTGTCAACAGTAGCTCTCAGATAATTCCATTGCTCTCTTTCTATTTCTCTTGTCCCAAGAATTATGTTGGAAGAGATCTGGCTTATGGATGGGAAACCTCTAGGAAGCAGTGGCCCTTGGAGTTTGGGTGATTTTGCAGAGAAATTCTTGGAACAGCACAGGTAGCAGCAGTGAAGAAATGTCCAAACTAGGTACGATTGGGTTAGCACATCTACTGGAAACCATAAAGATGCACTGTTGCCTGTAAAATGTCCTAATAGAAAGCAAGATATGTAAGACTTAGCCAGAAAAGAGGGAAGGGTGCCAAGCCAAGAGGGTTAACTTGAGCTCAGTTCAGAAGTTTAGCTGACCAGTTCAGTTCTGAAAGCGAGTCTGAGGTTTTTAAGTCACCTGCTGCTTTTGGAAATACTACTGGGAGAATGCCTTTTTCCTTAGGGTATGCCTCAGCACACCATGACCTTGGTCCAAACAACCTCCAGTACATCTTCCAGCACAGCAGGGAATTTTGTTGCACTGCCTGGTGCATCGTGCACATGTGGCAGCACAGATCCTCTGCCTTGGCAGCTCATCCCAAAAGTTGTACAGGCATGCAGCATGGATGACCAGAGCTGGCGAAATCCTAGCAGCCATTTTTGTTTCTTTTTAGTATAAAAATAGCATTGTAAAAATGAGATGGAAGGCTTTCTAGTAAAACAAGTCCCAGCCAGGATTTTAATCTTTCATTTGGGCATGCATTGCTGCTCAGTTATGATTGAACCTATCAGGATACCACTCTTCAGTGATGTGTGGCTTCCACTCTGAGCTGTTTGTTTCAGTAGATTTTTAAAGTCTCAACAGGGACAAAGGCAAGTGCTTGCTTGTGAAGCCACAATGTATTAAGGTAGAAATTTTTCATTTTTAATGATTGTCATGACTACCCTTCAGCTGCCGAGTGCATCATTTAGCTCCTTGTTCTTGGAGCCATTCATTGAACTGTCAGCATTTGTCATCTGCTGAGCACACTGTGCTGTTGCAGATGTTCAAGTTTCTGTTAATGCCCAGCCCTGACACTTGCAAAGGGGGCTTGTGGCTTGTCTTTGTATGCCTTTGCGTGATCAGAGGGGTAAACCCTCAGGGCACCCAGTGTATATGAGGCTCCTGCTTCAGCACTCATTTTTCACTACTTAGATGTAAATGAATCAAAACTCTGCTAAAAATATTTCAGAGATTGGGGAGAGACTAGACTAAGACCCCCTTCTTAAGCTTCCCTTTGCAAATATCTCGAGCCAATCCATTTTCTCTCAATAAACTGAAGCTTTTAAGACATCTCCTTATGAACCCAGTTGGCTTTTATTTTTCTATGCAAAGTCCTCTACTGAGGTGAATGGGAAGTATTTTACAGAGCACTTGCAGCTCTGTTTAGGAATCACATTAAACTGGTTGCATGTGGCATCCAGAGGTGTGTATAGCTGCTAGGCTTTCCAGGCACAGTTTTCTTATCCTTTCCATAAAAGTTACTAGTCTGATCTATGCACCTGTTCTGACAGGAGTAGCTGGCCCTCACAAGGAAATTTAGGACATAAGCAAGCTCCTTTTCTCAAAAGGAGAGAAATTCAGCCAGGCCCCCATATGTTCATAGCACTGCTATGTGGGAGGTGTATAGTTTGTGTGCTTATTCTAAATGCAGAGCCCCTTTATCCAGTAGAACTGGGGATAGGATCTACTGTCCTTTGGTCTGCTCCTCAAAGTTAAGGTGACAACTGAATGAGAGAAGGTGAAAGTTACAGTTTCTAATTTATAAAAAGACAGAAGCCATCCAAATACAGCAAAACAAAAGCAATATGAAGGATACTTGGTGCAATATACACTGCTCCTGTGTCTGCCATCATGTCACTGTGAGTCCTCAGACAAGTCACAATTTTTTTTTTCCCAATATAGCTTTCCCAAAAGCTGGGAATAGCAATGATGTCTGAAATGGTCCTTGAGACCTATGGGTGAAAAATGCTAACAGTATGCTGGTTATTTTTTTCTTTTTGCTATTGAAAAGATGGAAAGGAACAGCATGCCAAGGAAACTTTGGCAATCTGCTTGTTTCCTGCTCTGTTGTTCCCTATCTCTGCTTGTCCCTGCTATATAATTAGTTTATAAGATTAAAGTCTCTGGATATACTTTGCTACTCACTGTTGTGTGTTGTATTTGTTGTACATCAAGCCCAGTGGACCCCTCATCCCTTCTAGGTGTTCTAGTGAGCCGAGTGAGACAGAGAGGAACAAGCCACCTTCTGGAGAAAAGGTTATAGGAAGAAGAAAAAAAAAAAAAAAGTGAGTACACAGCAGCTTCTGGTTTTTATTTAATCTAAAATTTGTAGGGCAATTCATCTAGTCACTTTCTTCTGCCAGTGACATGATAAACTCTCTGCTGTCACCAGATTGGCCTGTTAAGCACGCTCTGTCATTTATTGGAAAGGTTTTATGGAGAAAGAAAACAGGAATGTTTAGTTAGCTAGTAGTTCAGGGCAGTCTAAATAGGCAAGGAGAATTACTACTGCTACCTACTGTCCAATATAAACTGTTTGTTTGCATCTGCTCTTTCTCCTTGAGATACTGTTTATTTCTCTGCATTCTTTATGGATGGTTTAAATGGAGAAACAACTAATCAGCAAATAAATGAGAGCAGAGGGAAACTTTTTACAGTTTGTAGATTTCTATCTACATGATAATATAAGTGTATTTGCTGATTTTCAGGAACTTGACTGCATAATATTGCTGGCTACAAAGCAGGAAAAGAGGTTTTAAGAAAATTTCTGAGTTTATTAGTACTTTTAATCAATTTTTATCTCAACCGCAAAGATTTGTTTTGGTTGGTTGGTTTGCTGTTTTTTGTTGGTTTTTTTTTTTTTTTTTTAATATATTGCTCAGCAAGCTACTGTAAAAAATCATGAAATATTACTTTCTTGAAATAGAATTGTTAAGATTGGAAAATAACCCTAAGATCAGTGAGTTCAACTTAATCAAGCACTGTCATATTCATCACTAAACCATGGCTCTGAGTGCCATATCCACACACTTTGTGAACACTTCCAGGAGTGGTGATCCTACCACTTCCCTGGGCAGCCTATTTCAATGCCTGACTGCCCCCAATATCCAGTCTGAACCTCCCCAGCACTACTTGAGGCCATTTCCTATTGTTCTATTGCTTGTTACCAGGGAGAAGAGACTGACCCTCACCTCACCACAACCTCCTTTCAAGTAATGGTAGAGGGCAATAAGGTCTCCCCTGAACCTCCTTTTCCCCAGGCTGCACAGCCTGAGGTCTCTCAGCTGCACCTCATCAGGTTTGTGCTCCAGACCCTTCACCAGCTCTGTTGCCCTTCTCTGGATATGTTCCAGCACCTCAATGTCCTTCTTGCAGTGAGAAACCCAGAACTGGACACAGGATTCCAGGTGCAGCCTCACCAGTGCCCAGTACAGGCAATGATCACTGTCCTGCTCCTGCTGGCCACACTGTTGCTGACACAGGTCACAGTGCCATTGGCCTTCTTGGCCACCTGGGCACACTGATGGCTCATGGTCAAATGGCTGTCAGTCACTGCCCTGAGGTTCTTCTTTGAGAGGCAACTAATAACTTATTTCATTAAAGAACAGTGTTGCAGATTTCAGTAAAAGAAGGAATTGCAGCAACCCTCAGGAGTGTGAAAGAGTGACCAGTGTCAGTAAAATGAGTGGGATTCTATCCTTTCCCTCTGCTTCTTTTTGTCCCCAGAAGGGTTTCCTCTCATTTCAGCAAGGGCTGACAGGAGTCAGTTGAGTGCTGACACGTATTGTGGCACCTGTAAGCATTTTTGACATAATTGACATAGTTCTGCAGGGTTTTGACAAGTTTGTCAACCTAATGAATAGGCAACTGAGCTTTAAAACCTACACTAAAGGTCATGTAAGTTGTTCAATGAAGGATGAAAAATTATAGTAACCAGATAATGGTTTCTGACTTACTCTGCTTGCCTGAGAAACAGCAAGGTTGGGGGGACACTTTACAACATCCCCCCTCCTATATTGTGTGTTATACTTAATGAGAATGGAAGAGGGAAGAATGGGGGTTTTTTCTGGGTTTGTTATTTTTTTAAAAATCTGAGAAGAATTCACATATAACAATATATTTGACAGGGAATGGCCCTGTTTTGTTTCATGCAACTGCTGCCTTTATACAAAAGCGGAGTAGATCTTTATGAAAATAAAATAACTCCTCATAGCAACAAAGCACCTGCAGTTTGCTACAGCCACATATGTAACCTTGTGATTTTAAAAGAGTAAAAATAGTTTGGTTTTAAAAAATCCTCTACATTTAATCAAAACAATTTTACTTTGCAGACAATTTGCAGAGCAAGCCAAATGGCTTATACTAGCAGCTAGGATATGGCAAGTAGATGAGGTATCCACAAATCAGCTTTTGCAGCCATGTAAACAACCAAATTTAATCTCAGACTTGGAGCAGACTGAAAACCTACCCACAGAGAGTTTCCACTGCCCAGCTGACAGGCAGTACACTCTTAGACTGCTGCAACTCATCCACAGTCATGGTGGAGCAGTAAGACCTACCAGAATACCCAGCTTTGGGTTTTTCTTCCTGAAGTCCTGTAGTTTCCTTGCTCATTGGTAGATCTTACTATATTTGAAAAAAAAAAAAAGGTATTTTGTCTTTTGTAGGAACATTATGGCTGTAGCTGTGCCTTCCCAAGGTCAAAAACACTGGCCAGGGCCAAGATATTTTTACCCTATTTTAGGGAAGAAGGAGTGTTTCTCCAGCTGCAGTTCCATACCGTTGTTAAGTGGCCCACAGCACTGGGGACTGTGTTTAACTCAAATTTCTCCTCCTTGACAAGACAATGAGTCTACAGACTGACCTCACTGAGACTGGGGTATCGACTGTGGTGGTGTTTGGTACCTGAACGGCAAAATAAGCATCCAATCAATAATATGTTTTCAGAGCAAACCACAGAGTGTTACAGCAATTTTAGCAGAGTCATCAGATCAGTGCCAATAATGAATTTTTACAAGATTAGAATTGCTTAATTGCATTTAATGACCATTTGACAAACACATATTATTATGGACTGTACCAAAAAAAAGCTTTAGTAATGGAGAGACAAGAGGGAGTAAAAAGGAGGACCTAAACCCAATATTTTTTTTACTAGATTCCTGGGTTTGCTTAACTGCTTTTCCAGCTGCATAAAGTTGATATGTTTTCCTTTCAGGGAAAGGTAATATTTGTGATACAGAAGGCAATTTTCAAGCTGTCTGTGAGGAACTCTGGTCTCCTATTAAGATATCTAAGCAAAACATCTTGCTTTGTGTACACTGCACCGTACAGCACTTCTCTCTGTCTCCGTGGTCATCTGGGGGTCATCGTGCTGGTGGTTTACTTGAACACATTCCTGCAGCCTGGATCCTGCTTTAAACTAAGATGGATATTAATGAGCTGTTACTGAGTCTTCAGCAGCAGGAGATAGCAAGAGGGTTCTGTCCTCTTTTCCTGAGCAGAAATGGCAAATAAGAGGTTTTGGGAGACTCATTTGCTGAAAGAAAAGGAAAGGGTGGAGATATATGTAGTATATTTCTAGGTAAAATGGGAATATTGACAGAAGGGAATCAGCTAGCCTTGATGATACTTGCAATTAGACAAGTATATAAATTGAACCATTGTTTTTCTGTGCATTTGAAATTGGAAATTCAAACATGTATCTACATTCCCCAGGAAGATTGTACTCTTGTAATGCTTCAAACCATTGATCCATGCAAGGCTGAACTCACTGCTATCTGAAAAAACAGATAGATCATAATTTTGGGGGCCCTTAGCTTGTTTTGCTATTTGAAAAAGTGAGAAAAAACCCCAAACAAACACAAACTTCTATATTTTTCCTTGAAGTAGGTAAGTACCAAGTTTTTAAACATAATTTCTCTCAGGTATTATGAAAATTTTCTCTTGCTTGTTCAGTTTGAGGTGGGAATATTATGCATGTGTCTTTATACCTAATATTGAGTTTACTGCTGTTTGAGGGCTTTGGAATCTCAGAGGCACAAACCAGACTTTCTGAAGTGCAGTAACTCCAGTAATATTCATGCACTTTAATAGCTGTAAACCAGAATCTACTCTTGCTGCTCTCTTTCCCTTTCGCTTTTATGTTTTTAATCGCATTTTCCATTCTTGCCACTCCAGGCGATATGACTCATGTGTCATCTGTTAGATGTGAACAAAATATTTGCTTTTTTATTGTTATGCAGATCGTTGATATCGTTCTGCCATATCTCCACTGATAATTCAGAAGACATTAGGGGACAGAATATAAGGATAAACTAACATTTACTTTGCATGAGCTCCCCATGAAGACAATCAATCGGGCCGCGAATGAGAAATTGTTTGTAAGTCTGAAGCAGTCTTAGAAGTAAATATACTGATTCTTTTAAAAGGTTATAAACATTGCTTGTGTAACCTCCTAGCACAAAACCCCTTAAATAACTGACAACTGCAATGATATCTTTTCTTTCCAGCTGTTGTAAATGTTTAGATGGTCTGGAATATAAGGATATTAGTGCAGAATTTTACCTGAATATCACTGAACTTCAACTTGCCACCTTTAAAATTGAGTTCCAGGATAAAAATATGAAAATTTTGAATCATCCCCCCTTTTTTTTTTTTTTTTTTTCCCCGAATACTACAGTGTAGACATCTAGGAAGCCTTTCACTGGAACTAAAATATTGTGTGTTCAACCTTGTGTTTGCGAAATATATTGGAAGCATGAATTGTTTGAATAAAAACAGATTAAAAAGTTGCGTATATAGTAAACACCTTTCACCTTACAGGCTGAATTAGGGAAGGGGTTGCTTGGAAAAAACAACATCTTGTCATATAATTAAAGATATTTTAAGGTTATAACATAATGAAGGTGGAAGAGGTGAGCTTAGTTGTGCCATTTTCTAGCTCCTAAGTATTTAACTTTACAATCCTAATGCAGTTTTCTTTGTATGAAACACAAGAGTTCTCATGGCAACTACTTTTTCTAATGTCTGTTTCAAAACTAAACAAAATTGTTAATATTGTCCACACAGGTATCACTTTAGCTGAGCTTTTCCTGTCTTTCTCATGCAGTTATAAAATTTGGGAGACCCAAAGTTCTCTAAATATTCCAAAGGCAACTGTAGAAACCAAAGGTATAGAAGAAATATGGTCTAAGTTGATCTATTAGAGGTTCCAGGGTGGCTTTTGTCCTCTAAAACGTAACTTATTTTTGGCAACAAAAATGAATTGAAAATTCATGTTTAGTCCATAGCCAGTAATTTCCAAATCTTACATAACAGGTATGTTGTGTGAATTAATGTGGAAGACACACGTGGAGCAGAGATACTTGTTTGTTCTCTGACTTGATTAAAAGCAGACAAATTAACACATTAAAAACCCTTAAATTTTTCTATGGAAAGATACTGGATTACTTCTAAAATTTCTGTAACAACCTCCATACTGAATATTACCTCTGAATTTCAGAAGAATGTCTGGTACGAGATATTGGAGAGAAAATATAAGAAGCCTCATGGTAGGTCATTACATGATCATTTTGCCACAGGAGAAAGTTTCTTTTTAATTGGTGATAGTTAATAGTTGGCTCAAGTCCAGAAACAAGAAGGAGCTGCATTCCATACTATTTTTATACTAACACAGCTGTCAGTAATCTTGACAACCCCATTATTTTATGTAATGGAGGTCTGGAGAAACTCATACATTAGAAAATATGCATGGAATATGAGCAATAGGGAACATAATGCAGTGATGCTTGAGGGGCTTTTCATGAGGCCAGCCTGGAGCTACTATGTGCTTTCATACCAGGCTGATTTTTGCAGAACCCTTATGCCCATTTATTTACTCGGGCTGTGCTTTATGCAATGAGCTTATTCCAGTCGCAGAAGGTGGGGAAACATGAGATGAAGAGAGTGGCATGGCCAAGACTTTGGTCAGCTTTATGGGCCCAGCTTTTGTTCTAGCCACAGCTGGCAGTAAGCAGAACTGGTGGCTTTCTGGGGATCCCACCAAGCCTCCTTTAGGGTAGGGCAGGCTGATGCTGAGGCATCCAAGCTAGGTCGGAATGCCCTTTGCTCACACGGCTTTCTGCATCAGCTGCTACTTCTGGGTGTCATTAATGCCCAGGGATGGCCAGTGGGATTGTCTGGGAACCTGTAGCACATCTGAACCCAGGCTGTATAGATCTGTGTCCACAGATAACTGACACCTTTCTCCAGTTTCTCAGCATCTTCCTGAATGTCCATAAATTCCTGCTACCACTGAACAGAAATGCAACTGGAGAGCAATTAGATCCCCTGTCATGATAAATGATGTTAGAAAGCACCACCCTAGTCTGCAAAAGGGTGTCCAGGGAATTTCATGTACTTTTGGTCTTTTCCTGGGCTTGTGGTGTTTCAACCCCCATGGAAAAGAGAGCAACCACCTATAGGGAAATCACTAACTCCAGATGTGCAGCTGGACAGCTCTGCAAACTGGCTGCCTTTTTACTCTGTTCAGTGACCTGTTATCCCTTCCCCTATTCCTCCTCACACACAAAGCTCAGCAAAGGATAACTTTTGGTTGTGCAAATAAACTGCAACACTAAGAAATCAAGGCATTCGCTAATTTCAGGGGCATTAAGCTTCAGTTTCTTATCCTTTAACCCAGATATGCTATCCTGTCCACTCTCCTACTCTCTTTCTGTTGGTAAAAGAAGCCTTCTTTTATTCCCAGTTTCTTTAGAACAATAGCATTAAATATCACCTGTGTGCCTGTGACATCCTGAGCTCATTGGATGTGATGTAGCTGTGACAAGATATCCTCAAGTTCCCAATGGGTTTTCAAAGGGCAGAAAAATACAGGGCAAATATGCATCCTTCCCAAAACTGCTAGCACAAGGAGAGTGGTCTTCTACCAAAATCTAGGAAGTAATGTATTGCCTTAGTCACTCATTTTTACTTCTGCCTTTTGAAAAATTATTTTCTTCACTTTTTTCCCATGCAAGCACCTTCCTCTATACCTTCCTGTCTAGTCATGACAACTGAAGGAAAATCTATGTTTAAAACAAACAAACAATTAATATTAATCAAATATTTATGAGCATGCATGATGAATATTTATGAAAAATATCAGTGTCTGCTGAAGATGTAAGATAAGACTCATCTGTAAACTCTTTGTGTGAAAATAAAAATATACAGTAGCTGTTAATTATGTGACTACTATGATTAAGTATCATTAGAGATGAGTGAACCTTTCAGATGATATATTCCCTTGCTGGTAGGCTGACTGAAATGAATTGTAAGTTTGGCAAACTGTTTTGGCCAAGGGCAAACTAGAAATCTCATTTCAAAATGTTCAGGAAAAATGTGTTGTTTTATTTTAAATTTTCAAATCAGTTCTTTACATCAGATGTGAAAAAGTGGTATCTAATAGCTTTAAGGCTTTTCTTTCTTGAAAAATGGAAGATCACCATATGCCACGTGTTGGCAAGAGCTGGCACTTACTACAGTGTGTTTCAGACAACAATTTTTTACTTAACTCTGCTGGAAGGGACCTCTCAGATTTCTTAGACTCCATAAGTCAGAAAACTGTTTTTATCTTATAGAGATACAATAAAAATAACTTCCAGTTGATACAGAATGCATATTCCCAATATTTTTTTTGTTTGCTTGTAAAACTGAAAAGTTATTACTGGAACTGAACATAGTTCACTGAATTAGAATATTTTATATAAAGCTCTGTTGGTGGTATAGAATGATTTTTGCACTTCTGTGGGAAAAGGTTGGTTTTTTTTTTTCTCTTGTCTTTGCGCTTCAAGGTGCATCAAGGGTTCTTGATTAAAGCATATCAACTTTTAATGGCAGTAGGCTTGCCAGGTTAAATTCAGCCTTGAATTCAAGAGCATGTTTTTAATACTGAAATTATTTAAGCAGGAAACAGATTTTTCCTGTCTTGAATGATATTAATTGAAAGGGGATGTCTTGCTAAAACTTATGCTTATGGTTGTGCAGCAGTTATGGGTAGACTACAAAATATTTTTTGCCCATGTTATGCGGGAGGCCAGTCTAGGTAAATGTGTGTGGTTTCATTTTTTTCTTCCTCTGATGTCAAAATCTAGGAATCTGTGAATAGGAACAATTTAATCTTTGATCTAAACTGTCCTCTTTTGATTTTTTCTCTGACTAGATAGCAAAGCTGTCAATGAAGGACATCTTATTTTATAATTTATCTCTTATCAATCTGGCATACAATTAGCTTGGGAAGATGATCCCCACACACACTGATATCAGTGTTTGCTCACAAGCTGAAGTGCCCAGTTCTGGAATACTTTCTGAGGTGAATATTGTCATGTGTCAAGTAACTTCAATGCAATCGATGATGCTTTTTATGAACCCAAGCAAAGATCTTTAGCAGCTGGAGAAAGACAACTGCTCACTTGGTGGAGTTTCAGGCTATGCCACAAATGCATTATGATCAGATCTTAGGAACCTGGACTCAGGTGGGTTACTCCAGCCCCTCTTATGTCCTCTGGTAATGTGCTGGTGTACACCAGCACTTCTGGGGAGGTCAATGCTGCACGTGGAATCTGAACCCTGTAGGAGAAAAAACTTGCTGGAGTCCTGAGAACTGCTGCCTTTGCAGGCCATGTGGGACATGCCATGGTGTTAAGGTGGGACATGAGCTGTCTAATCCACCTGGATCTTTCCTTGGGATAGAACTGGAAGGACAGAGGCAGGAACAGATGCTGAACAAGGCATGGAGCCCAGGCACAGACTGATGAGAAACTGGATACTCTGCATGGAAATCCTTGTTTGTTGGTGTGCTTTTGGGAGTGAAGGGTGGGACCTCATCTCCAGCCCACCCTCAAAGAGGCACTTGAAATGCCAATGGACTTCTGCTTCCTCTAGTTCCCATGGACTGCATAGAAGATGTGATTTGGGAGCTGCTCTGAGCAGTCAGTGACTGGGAAGGGAAAGCAGAGTCAAAGCTGCAACCACCTCCCCCCCCTTCCACCTCCCTCCTTGCTCTGGTATTTGCTCTGTGGGCTGGGGAGCCTCTGCTCAGCTTGGAAAGTCAGCTGCTTGTGACCATAAACACACCACTTGGATAAGCAACACAACAACAGTTAATAGGTTTGGAGCTGTATTAACGCTGATTAATATTTTTTAGTGTCTTCTACATTAGCATTGTTTTTCTTCACTAATTGCTAGGGAGCTACCATTCATCAGCTGTCTCATAGCCTGCACAGTTTACCACTTAATTGGGAAGTTGATTCACTCGTATGGTCCAAACAGAGATGACAAAAAGTGTCTTGGTAGATGTATACTCATTATATAGTGTGTGAGCACTACTTGTATATGTCAAAACCAGCTCTCCCTGGTGTCCTCAGAAAATGGTCTCAAACGCTAATAAAAAGTTTTCATGTTACCTTTCAACATCAGTTCAAAGAAGTCGTTGGTGTCTGCATAAAAATAAGTTTTGCTGCAGAGTGATTGAATTTTAATAATCCTTTAGATTTTAGGACTTCAGTTCCAGTTTTTTCCTGTCTTATTTTTTTTTCTCTACCTCCCTCTTTCAGCACTTTCCCCCTTAATCTCTTTCTCAGTAGGAGAAAACCTGCCTCTAGGGTACAAGGAGGAGGAGCAGAGAGCATGAAGGATCAAGCTAAATTAGGATGTCTTGAAACACAGAGGGTCACAACCCCACATTTTTCTGAAAGCAAATTTCCTGCTATTGACTCTGTAACACTAAGGAGGATTCAAACTGATTTAATTTTCTACCCCCCCTGCCCACTCTCCCCCTACATTTTTCTTTTTCTCTCTAGACAACAGATGTCAATGTCTTTTTAAGTTGCTGATGATTAACTGCAAACACTGCACTGTTAAAAACTCCCAGCCACATTTTTCAAAACCTTCAGAAATGTAACTGGCAAAGTGCACACCACAGCAATGTACATGAGCTTATTGAAGGTTTTTTGAAGTGAGAAACTTGTTTCTCCCCTTCCCCTCCTGCCTTGTTTCAAATACATTTAAATTCCTCCTAAAATATATGCATCCATTTATAAGAGTAGCATATGTAAAGATTTATCAGAGGGCTGGTATTTTTGCTTGTTTGTTTATTTTCTGAGGGGAGGAGTGTGTGTGAATTTACAGCACAACAAGCATGGAAGGAATAGCTTCTGTTGTGAGGCTGAGATCTAGCCTTGCTACTAATTTAAATTACTCTGACCAAAGGCATAAATTCTTCAGAGTTAATCTAGCCAAGGCTTGCCAAGGTGGTGTATCCTCACACAGGTGAAGAGGCTAATAGAGATGTGAAAGCGTAGTTAACCCTGCTTTCTTCTCATTCTGATATTTTCTGAATATTTCCTTCTGTGGAATCTTTTTTTCTATTGTTGGGGCTTTATTTAAGGAGGAAGAAAAAGACTCAAAGCAAGGATAATGATCTAGTTCTTTGCCATGCCCATACATCATGTAATACAAGGAATATACATGGGAATGATCCTATCTAATGTAAGGAAATACTATTTTTTGCAACTCTTTAGGTGTTAGTTTGAAAAATGCACAGTTTTCAGGGGAGTGGGGGGGCGTTTGTTTTTTGTTTTTCTCCTGATTCTTATGTGTCAATAACCTCCTCTCCGCTGCATTTCTTATTTGTTTGGGTGTATATTTGTTTGTTTTTTTGGGGGGTGGGGGCTGTTTTCATGGGTTTTTTAGGAATTTTGTTTCTTTTTTTAAATTGCTCTCCTGTGTTTTTAACCTTCTTCTGCAGTAGACAAAGAAGGATTGCTGCTACCTGCTAAGGTAAAAGCAATTACATTTCTTCCTCTGTTTGATTCAGAAATCATCTCGATGTTGGAGCTGTCAGAAATCTCCTGACAAGGCTGTCATTGGGCCCGTGGCAGATCAGGTAGAGCTAATGAAAAGAATTATAGGTGTGGTAATCTGTCGCCAGAGCTGAGGCACGGTGGCTAATGCTCCTGTAAAAAGCTGGAAAAACAAGCTGGAGTGTGGTCTATCTACACTGAGATCCTAATCTGACAAATTCATATATACCTGAGCTCAACCTTCTGTGCCTGTGTAAGTCAGCAATCACGCTGGCACAGCACACTGGAAAAGCATTTGCACACAGCTCTGCAGCTGAGTGTTGTGGCAATGTAAAATCTTCACAGCTCTTTGGTTTTGGGTTTATTTTCCTCTCCTGTCTGCAGTGCTAGTGTGATTTGACTGACACATGCTCCTTAAAGAGCTATTAGAAATAGTTATCGTTACTGTCTAGATAAGAATATTGACTTTTTAAAGCTTCACTTGCACCAATTATCTGGGCCAATCACTTGGGCCAATTCCTTGTGGGACAATGATCTCCCACTCCCAGTACCATACCCTGACATCTCACTGCTCACTAATGGGCTGAGAAACTCCCATGCCCATTGCCCGGTGGTTTTGAGGAGAATATTGAATGCAGTGGGACCACGTATGCCAGTGGATCACTTGTTCAGCAGCCAGAGGCATTACATCTAAAAGGATTCACCAGGATACCTGCAAGGCTTCTGCTGCCCAATCTTAGTCCACAGCATTCCCTCACATGGCTCAGGACACAAAAAATTATCAGAGGGATGTGGACATTAATGTGGTAGAAAACGAAATGAGTGCTCAAGAGAAGGCAGAACTTTGAGCAGGATAGAAAAAATGGCAAACTTTCAGAATGCTCTGTTGCTATGTCAGCAGTGGGTTCTGCATTTTCAGCTATTTCTAGAGTTTTTGTATGGTTTTTGGTTTGGGGGATTTTTTTTTTTTTTTGCTTAATACCCGAAGTACCTTAGTAATAAAAGTTTAATCTATTTTTACAAAGGAAAATAAGTTAAAACTTATTGCTGAGGCCAGTAATAGCTGCTAAAAAAGCTACTGCCTCCATGGAAATAAGAAAAGAGAATAAGAATTTTAGGAAATGTTAAGTAAGTTAATTAGCAAATGTGTATTTGTAATAGCACAGAAGGAGGTATGTATAGTTGGTTGTTCTTATTTTCTTGACATCTCTTTGCCGATACTGACTTTATAGAGTGGAAAGGCACTCTGGGGAAAAAAAAAGACATGCAAAAATGTTTTTTAAAAGAGCTTAAAAGAAAAAAAAATTTTTTTTATTTTTAATAAAAAGTAATTCCACTGTGGCAGTAATTAACCTCCTAAGGATGTGTACTATTAAGCTGTCTGCATGCTTCTTGGGTGGGCAAAAGGGAAGGCACTGTGCTTTCATCCTCTTACCTAATGCAACAAATCCAAGGTATGCACCAGTCAGTTATTAATGCACACCATGTTGAGGCTTAATGCTATTGTACTTGTTCCTTTTCAAGCTCCAGGCTGGTTGTACAAGAAAATGCTGCAAACAGCCTTGGGAGTAAAAGTCACAGTTAGGGATTATGTTCAAGCACTGAAGAAACTGTAAAAACTCTTTTGTTGTTTTCCTGTTTTTTGTTAATAAAGGACTGCTTTATTGGTTATACACTTTCAAGTGAAATTCTCAGTCATCTTTAGAAAAGCTGGTTTCAGCCACCTACATGTCTCAGAAGGAAAAATAAACTAGGCTGAATTTTACCTGCTTTTCATATATCATTGTGATGTCAAAGCAGCTGTTTATTCCTTAATGTGCCCTTCATTTTTCTATTGAAACAGCTTAAAGTGATCTACATTTTTTTCTCTAAAATTCAGAGGCTTTCTAACACAGAAGATTGTACACTCCTGAATAAAGACTAGAAAGGCATCTCTGATGTTTTCATCATCTTGTAAATCAAGAACGGACATTAAACATAGTCAGTGCTTCCAGAATGAAGGGAGGAAACCTCCCTGTATAAAGTTTAGAGTGGGATAGAGGTATATTTTCCATGATATCACTGGGCAGAAATGAAAAAGTGAAGAGTAAGAAATAAGAGCTCAGTGAAAACTGGAAAATTTCAAAACAATATTTAATCCATTACAAAATGCGTCTGTTTTGGAAAAAAAAACTGTGTTTGTTAAAAACCATTTTGCCCACCCTTTCAACCAGCTCTAGAAAAGATGCACTTGTCCACTCTGGTGTGTGTGTGAAAATGCAAAGGCTTCTGGTTTGAACTATAGTATTTAGGCAGAGAAGGGAGGCTGGATAAGGAACAGGGTATTTGTTGTTCCTGACACAGTGGTTGGTCCGTCTCCTGCTTGGCACAGAAATAGTCCTTGGCTGAGAGAATGCACAAAAGCACATTACTGGGCACCTCTGTGGTGGCTGGCCAGGAGCCCATTCACCAGCCATACACAAGGACCATTGCTGAATAGAAATGGGGAAGCAGGGAAGCAGGGAAGCTTCTGTGCTGGGTAGGGAATTCTGTAGTGCTGACCTTTCCTCTTCCTCAGCTTGCACCAGGCTGAAGCTATGGCAGTTCTGTCCTGCCTGGTTTCTCTTCATTGCTTTTTAACCAGCTCTCTCTCTCCTGCCAACAACTGGAGGTAGAGCATTTAGGAGAATAAAAGTGGATGCTTTGTAAAATAAGGAGTTCTGGCTGTTGTTCTGTCTGTTCAGCCCTGGGTAATACAGCCCTGGCTGTATCTCTGGAGGGTGGCGTAAACAAACCTAGTGTGGTATCAGGCACATTTTTATGCCAGGCCTGATTACTCTTATTATAGTCATCATGCTATTGTTATATCCCAAAAATAAGTAAATTTAATCCTCTCAAAAATACCGGCTGCCTTACCTAAAATCACGCTGCAAACATGCTTTAAAGGTGGACCCCTGCAAATGCTTTTGTCTGATCATTATTTCACAATAACTAATGGGAAAAATTTGCAGGTTTATGCTCTAATAAATTATAAATAAAAAAATGGCCCCACTGCTATATTTATATTTCATACAATGTATTTTTTATATGTTAATCATTAAAGGAAATACGTTAATAGATCACCTGTGGGGGGTTGAACATATGAGTATTAATTCAGCTTTTGACATTTAGGGCTTTGGATGGTAATTAAATATTTGCCTTTCCTCCACCTTCATTCATTCCAATAGAAGCAGAGTTTTCCAGTTGCAGGAAGGCCCTGGGAAGGGGGTTTATGTGTGTGTTCATGTGGCTGCTTTCTGTGGACACATAAAATTGATGAGTACTTATGCTTGCCCGAATGAAACCAGATTCAAAGAACAAATATATGCTACACGTCTCTTCCACGGGATGAATAACTTATATCAGCATTTCTATATAAATGTTAATAATGTGTCTGATGTGATGGCTATCAAGCAATTTTTGTGCTGTGCCACAGACCTCAACCACAAAAGTCTGCTAAATGAAATCTTATCTACCTTCTTTTTCAGTTTGCAGTTATTATTATTTACTTCTTTTGGCTATGAAGTGACAAAAAAAAAGTAGAGACTTTTTTGAACTATGGTGAACATCTCTATTTCATCGGTTCATAATTCATGAACTTCTTGTCTGATTTACTGCACATTTGGTGGAAAAATCCTACCTCAGCTTGTGACCTAGGCTACAAATCTTGAGGCCAAAATGATTTGTGAATCTGGAATTTAGAACTGGGGAGAGGGGCCAAATTTTATCTTATAATGGAAATCTATACTGTAGCCTTAATTAAGGAGACTTTTGCAGTTCCTTAATATATCTTTCTCAGCCTCTCATGCTTCAAAATACAGACATATGAGAAAGGATTATTTCTTTTTGTATACTGTGCCTATTTAAAGATCCTCAGTTAAGGGACAGAACTTCACAGACACCAGCACACCTGATTTTTACAATCGTCACTGTGCACTCAGTGCTGAAGAATATTGTATAGCCAGCTAGCACTCTGGGTTTTGCAGAAGTCTCATCTTTACATCAAAGAGAATATCTTTAAAACAGGAAAACTGTCAATATACCCCAGACTGTTGTTTGCATAAAGCCATGTGAAAGCCCTTGCCAGAAGTGCTTTTCTTGTACTTTCTGTGGAAGCAAAGCTGCAGGGGTGAAGTTGATGTGGAGAGATGCAACATGAACCTTTCCACTGTTTCATAGGAAACGGGTTCTTCTCTGCTGGGCTACAGCCACTTTGTTCAAATCTTGGTGTTCATATTTTGTCATTTTATCAGCCTTTCTTGAGCATCATAGCTTCTACTTTAACACAGTAGCTTTTATATGTAAGATGAATAGTTCACCACTTGGTTGTTGTGTCCTGGGGCATCTTCCAAGTATAATTATAAAATGTGAATATAATGGATTTTTTTTTTTTCTGCACCAGGTCTGTAGAATGATTATTTCAGCATAGGGTACTGTATTGGTTTATTACAGTGTCAGGTGCCAGTCTTCTGTTTTCGACCTGGAACCATTTATTCTTCTAATAAGATATTGTACACTATTTGCAACTTCAATATTGTCAGCTTTAGTAATGAATGAAAAACACAATCAAGGCAAGAATATTTCAATATATCAAACTCATTCCAGTCATTATCAGAATATGGTGAGATGGGGAAGGACAATTTCACCCTGGAGAAATCACTGTAACCCATACACAGCATAGAATTAAGTTATAAAGAGCAAGTGGATGTACATATAGATAGATGGTGAATGCTTTCAGCTCTTCCATCTGTCCAGAAATGAAATGCTTTACCAATGAGTGGTATTTTACTGCTATTTCAATACAGCTTCTCTACATGATTTTTTCTTCACATAAAATAAATGTCCTTTATGGAATTTAAAATATTTTCCCAGATATATAAATTTATTAAAAGCTTACTTTATGTCCTTTTTCTCTTCTTTTTTTTTTTTTTTTCCCTACCCTGGTGATTATTCCCCTTAGGAGTGTCAGAGGAGTCCAAGGGATTTAGGCACCTAAATCCTATTTGTTTTCAGTAAGAATGAGGTATTGATCTTTGTAATGTGCTTTGAAAGTAGGAGTTTCTCTCATTATTTCATTAAAAATGAGAATTTTAATAGCAAGAATATGCAAGTATTCCTTATAAAATAATCCTTTGACAGGGCAACTCATATGAAGGGAGCCAGTGATGTAGAAATATTTCATCCATTTAACTTTGGTGTTCAGACCTGCATATAGTCAACGAGCAAATCCACCTAGTGAAAATCTGTAGTCCTGGAATTAAACCAACCACGAGAGGATGCATAAATAGAAATTGAAATAGACTGCTTCATCTTTTCCCCTACTTATAAAATACCTGTTGAGTTTGTTTTCTCTATCAAGAGGTGGAGAGACTTGTTTGGTTTCTACACTGCAAAGAACCGCTTTCACAGGAAATGACTAAGATGCTTTATTTTCAAAGGCTTATTTAAGATCCCTATTGTTCATTTTTCAGGAATGTGCCTAGTTCCTTAAATGGCACAGTAAAAGCCTCTGTGTTGACAGGAAGCCTTTTCCAAAGGTTAATTATTTTATGAGGAAAGAAATTACTCCTATATTGCCTGTTAACCTTTGGGGTTTTTTTGTTTGTTTGTGTTTTTTGTGTTTTTTGGGTTTTATTTTTAATTATTTCCTTCATTTATGTGACTGCTAGGGGATCACAAAAGCTTTTTTCACTTTCTAATTTAGCTTATCTCTTAAATATTTTTCTCAAATTGGAACCTTATCTTGTTAATCTTGTTTGTTCTAGGGAGAATAGATTAAATTCCTTTAACTGTCCACTTTATTAAATTCCTGGTATAATTGATTAGTCCAACAAAATCAGACAAGTTGGAAATTTAATTGCTTAAAAGTGCATAACCCGTTGTTACTGCTGACTTTCTCATAAATGTGTGTTACAGTTACGAAAGATAATGAAAATTGTTTTCTTTTAATTAGAAGTTATAATAAGCATTTTTCACTACCAAAATAATTAAGTTTTCAAATGATACACTTTTATTTAAAAATCCTAACTGTCTAAGGTCCTTATCTTCTCCCCAGAAAAGAACTATCTGATTTCACTTCCATGTAAAGTGCTTCCATTTTCACCAATCTTGGTAAGGTAGGAAAACACATGGATTCCCATTCTAGAAGTGAGAGATGGAGGCATTAAAGAAGGTGTTCCTTCTATCTCCTTGGTGCTACTGCAGGTGTTTTACTAGATTCAAATTGCCCAAAATTAGCAGATAGCTTCTCTGGGTGGAGGCTCTTGAGGCTCCTTTGGCCTCCAAAACTGGGGTCCCAATTTCCCTGGCTTTAACACCTAAGTAGAATGAATATCCACATTGTCCAAGGTAGCATACAAAGTCTGTGGCTGACCCCAAAAAAGACTTTCATGAATTTTTTAATGGGCTTTTCGTGGCACTCCAGTCTGGTGTGATGTTGGCAGGTCTCAGTATTGTGTGTAGAAGGCTACAGTACTGAGCTTTTAGCATTAGTCACACCCTCTTCTAAAGAGCTGCAAGGGACCTCCAGGTGCCCGGCCACCATTCTGAAGGCAACCATTGTGCCTGTTTCAAGGGGATATTCTACTCCTTGCTTTGTGCCAAGCCAAGTACATGTCAGGATCTGACTTTGGGCAGCAGAGTTCAGATATGATTAAGAAAAGCGACAATGTGTATCTTGGTACTGAATCTCTGTATTTGACTCATAGAGACCCTGCTAATTGGAAACATTTGTCTTGTCATCAGCTTTATTAATTCAAATGTTTAGGGCTCCACTCTCCAACAGCTTCTCATGCACTATCGGGTGCATGTTATTTTCATAGTTTTTGTCCATCAAGTAAGAAAGCAGAAGAGTTCCTGGTCAACATGCTGTACAATCAAGGGCTAATTTTTTGCCACTTGTTAAACTAGAACTCCATTGGAAAACAGACCTTGTTTCAGATTTAGGTTAAAGAGATTTTTATACGCCTTGCATTTTCTGCTTTTTGTGCCATGTTGTGATGTCAGAGTTTGGTTGGCTTTTATTCTGCTATTCTATACTCAAGTGTATTTTGAATGGTAATTTTTTCTTGTTTTAGTTTTGTTATTTTTATACTCTTCGTGTTCCCTGAATATTAAAAGGTGTGTTTTGACTTTAATTACTAACTTCTTGTTGCTAATGATGAGAAAAACTTTCTGAATAATCCCTTGAGTTTTCATAAGCCAACATTAGTCTGGAAAGCTAAGAGATGTAGATGAACTTTGACCAAAAGAAACAACAAAAAAAAAAAAATTAGGCAGCCCTGAAACTGCTTAATTTATGTGCTGGTTATGAGTTAAAAGCCATTATCATTAGCTTGATATTATTAATAACTAAGCAGTGACTATTCTAGGTCTTGGTTGTATAAAGGATGAGGTAGAAAGATAAATGTCTTTAAACCCCAAAGAATCATTTTAACTGAATTTTGTGAGAGAAAATTTTTTATGATTCTGAGGAAAAGTTCTATATGAAGTACATGGTTTACAGTGAATAAAACTCAAATTAACAATTACAGTTCACTCACTAATAAATGAATTAAGTAAAATGCAAACAGAGTGTGCCTTACTTTCATTGTTTAACCTTTAAATCTAACCAAACAAGATTATAGGACTGTTAATTGGCTTTTGACATTGGAGTATTTTTATGTAGTGATAGGTTCAAAACCTTAGAGAATGTATTCATGGATGTATTCAGTTGCTTAAGAGGAAAATTACTTGGGATTTTGTGAACTCATTTAAGGTCAGATACTGCTTTGAGAGTTTCCATTCTTATTTGAGTTACTTACAAGTTACAGTGGAGTTGTGGTGGTGTTACATGGAAAAGAATAACAATTTAAAGAGGTGAAGAATCTAACAACTTTCTTCAGTTTTAGATTTTGAAAAATCTTTTTATCTTGATTCCCCAAATACACATTCTTCCTCCTGTGTGCCTCATTTTTTTTCCTGGGCAGATTCCCTGCAAATAGTTCTGTCTGTCCCAACTTTGGGTACAACTGTTACCTGTTTTCTCTCTCTCCTCTAGAAAAATATTCTTAGGATATGTCATGTTGCCCAATTTTCAACAGCATTTGTGTGGTTACACTTGCCAAAATCCTCATGATTACTATCCCCACTCCCTGTGTTGTGTCCTCATCAGTTTTTGCCTCCAAGCTGATAGGATAATTGCTCCTGTTTGCTTTCCAATCTACCCTTAAATGTTATTAAAAAGCACTTTGCAAAAATGACCCCCATCAAGAAAGGACAGAGTAAATCTTTATTCTGTGAGACCATATGCCTTTTGGAGAAAAAATAACTGTTGGGGTTGTTTATTTGAAAGACCCAGTTCTTTCAGAAACCTGTTAGAGGAGAAGAACCCAAATGGCCAGCTCATTCTTCTTTTTCAGATTTTGTTCTCAGAGAAAAAGGTTTTAATATAACTGTCTGAGACAGCACAGTATCTTCTAAAGGATGAGGGTCTCATAAAAGTACAGTAACAGCTGTCAGAAAACTGAGCTCACTACTCACTAGGATGCTGTGCAATCCAGTACATAATTAGAAACATATTCTCCATCTGAGAAAGAGAGATGAATAAAACAGGTTGCCACGGTTTTAAAAGGGTTTCAATTCAGTTTGTGATATTCTGCTTACAGTTTTGCACAAGCAATTATTCTGGTCAGGATTTTCTCCTTGCCAGAATTTGTGCCTGGGACTTGCAGCAATCAGAGTTGCTTTTTATGAATCTTTTTTCATGTGGTCTGACTTGGTCTTTCTGCAAATAATATTAGCCTTGTGTGTCCAAGAGCATTTTTTCTTTCTGACCCTTGGGCTAATGTGTTGTTCTTGAGAGACATGTGGGATGGCTCAACAACTCACCTCGGTTTAGGGAGCTGATGGTCACCCAGGATTTACTCTGGCTGAGGATACAGGCTGCAGGTGCTCACAATGCTTAAAACCCAGGTTCTAATATGTGAAACTCCTTGGTTAGAGATATTCTCATGATAACATTGAGTAGTAGGATGTCAGAGGAAAACAGCTGTTTTTTAATATTCCCGCAATAGAAAGTAGCTTCCAAGGCACCTTGCCTATTATTCACTCCATTCAGTTCCTTGTGAAAATGTCCTTACAACTGTATCTTCGTTGCGCTGCCCAGCTCACTCCAGCCTAAGCAAGTTCTCAGGCTACAGGTTTCAATGGATGAGTGAGACAGTGAGGATGGAGGGGTTTTTTGAGCTGCAATGTTGCAGTAATATTGAACTTCCCATGTTGCAGTAATATTAAAGCTTGATGCTTCATAGACAAGGTCTCTGGAAGGTATTTGCTTGTTTTCCACAAATTTCACCAGAACTGGCACTTCTTCATTATCTTTTTTATGAGATGGGGACAAAGAAAGGCCAATACTTTGCAAAGAAGAGAGTGTGCTGCCCACAGATCCAGAGACCAACAGTCTTCATCAACAAGAAGAAATTACAGTGATTCTTCCCTCTGTTATTTAACAAGTCTATAAAAAGAGATTATCTAAAATATGTAATACTTGTTTATTTTCTCTTTTTTTTGTATTGGATTCTATTTAATTTGGTTTCTTCTTTTCTGTTGGGCTAGATTTTCTCTTCTGCCTCTGGAGACACAGCCAGATAAGAGTCCTAAAGGCTGGAAGAAAAAATTTGAAGGAGGCATCGAGGGCCAAATTCTCCCCTGAACTGAGCTAGGTCTGGCTCTTTTGAACTCAGTCATAATGGCATGAAGAATCAAGCAGGCTAGAAGCTGGTTCTTAGTATCAACTCCTACTAGCTCTTATCTTTGCTAAATCTTTATGGCACTGTAGGAAAGCTCGTTTCATCCTCTTTTTTACTGAGCCTCTGATGTAGGCATTTTCAGTGGCACCAGTGGGGGGGTGTGAGGTGAGCAGAGCATTTTAGCTGTTGAAAAGGTATTGCTACAGCGTTAGAGCCTTGCCTTGGGGAGAGCAGCAGCCTTTCCTTAGTGCCAACACTAAACTAGGGCTGTCCAGGGAATTTTGGACAGCCTTCTGGACTTTCCTGGTTTAAAAGAACTCTCACTCTTTCTGGCTGTCACCTTCTTTGATTTCTGGGAAATGACCCATTTTATTTGCTGAATGGCAGGCTCCCCACCATTCCTCTCCTCCCCAGTCAGAGAGACTCCTGTGTGCCTTCCACTGCCCATGATGTGCCTTCCACTGCCCATTTGCCATTTTTGTTTGCATGTCTGATCCCTCTGGTTACGCCAAAGTTACCGGACCTCTGGAGAACACACACCCAACTTCATCAACAGGCTCTTTGAGGAGAGCGAGTCCATCAGTGCACACACAACTGGAGCACCTGGCAAAGCACTCTTGCTGTCATTCTTCTGCATTGTCTCATTCTGCTTCTGTCTGGCCTTGTGACAAGGAATAGTGTTCTATCCCTTAACCTGGTCTTCTGTCCCTTCAACCTTTCTTAGAAGCTTGGTTGTGTTGGGAAAGGAAATCAGAAGATGTGTTTTCAACATTTCCTGTTGCTTACGTCTGCTACATTGATGGAACATCATATTAGGTCATTGCACAACTTGTTACCCATTCTCTACTGTTAAGGAGTGGAAAGATGAGTTGTGGGGAGCTAGGGGGGCACAGAGGACTTAAACAGGTTGTAAAGTCACCTATTTTAGAATATTGCCACATCAGAGAAGGGATCTCAGACCAACATATGGTGTCCCATTTTAGATACTGTACCAGCACAAAGAGGTGGTCCAATGCGAGAGACTCCAGAAAGTGAGGGGAAGGTCGTGTGATCAGTCTGAATCTGTGGGAGCAGTTCAGTCAAAAGAAGAAAGGACTGGGATGGAAAGCACATGCTTGTATGACACCAGACATGAAGAAATGTTGGTATAAACAGAAAGGGAATAAACTGTTCTCTGTGCCCAATGTGTCAGAAATAAGGTATTTTTTTTCAGCAAGGGAGAAATTGTGTATCAGTCAAAGCATGAAAACAGTCAGGATAGCTAAGCATGGGAAAAAAAAATTCTGGATAGAGCTGCAAATCATCACTGATTGTCTTTAAGAGCAAATTAGGCAAATGTTTGGTGGAAAAGAAATAGTTTTTAACTGATTTTGCCTTGGGGTAGGATGGTGAGGTAAAGGACTGCATTAAGTGTATTTCAGCCCATTTTATATAATTTTCCTTGCTCAGAGAGGAAAATGGTGTTGAGATAGGCTGAATGCATCCAGGTAAATTGTTTTTATTTTAGGACCTGTGAAATGTTAGTTGTCCCTCAATTTCACAACATGCAAATAATGGACTTTAAGTTGCAGCTAACATGTGCACAGTGTGTTATGTGGTGAAGTATTTCAAAGTAATAGTGAAAGGTGAACACTTTCCTGTGTCAATAATCTTCAGACACTGATTGTTGAATTGCTTGCATTACATTCCAAATTTGAACTGCTGAGGTCTACATAAATTCAGGTTATCCATATAGCCATGCAGAAAATCTCCAAGATGAGTTGTGTATTATTAGCAAGAAGGGGTCAGTCCGATAACTTAATGATCTGGCTTGTAATTTGAATCCATTGAAAGTTGTCTATAAGCACCTCTGGGAAATGAGACCAAACATGACCCTAATTTTACAGAACTATGAATTAGATCATGTAATATTTCTGAAACTCACTGTTGTCATACAGACAGTTCAGATTAGCAGAACAGTAGTGGTCATCTTGTGACGTATTCCAGGTTCCTTTTGGTGTAGTCTTTCATTTTTTTCAAAGGATGCTCTTCACAGTTTTTTTTTTTTTTTTTTTTTGACTTCCTACATTAAAGGACTTAGAGCATCTATTTAACACTGTTAAACCTCACACAATGACAATGAATTTCAGATGTATTATTGTACTTACATGAGGACTTTTATTTTTATTCTATGGTGGAAAGATGATTTCTGGTTTTAATGGATAACACATAGCCTTGACACTAGGCAGGTAGGCAACACCCAGTCTAATATTCAAATAGAGTCACTTCTCCAGTCCTGTATTCAAGTAAAAAGAAAATAACTCATCTCTTTCTCCCCATCAGAGCATTTTATTGTTTATTTCCTGGTCCCTGGCTGCTATAGACTTTCATCTATTTTATGTGTTGTACCTATAGCTACTTAACTTAAATCCAACCTCCCTGCTTCCTTCTACTAGTTTGTTGATGTAACTTATTTTTATCAAGACAATAATACATCTTTATCTAGTTTGGGTTTGTTTTTTTATTTTTAAAATGTTGGAAGGTAGTTTTTAATGTTCCTTGCTCTTCTTAATAGTCTTTTTTCCATTTGCTTACGGAGGAAAAAAGTGAAAAAATAATAGGAATAAGAAGTAGAGTCTACTCATAACCTTAGAATTAGTGGCTGTTTCCTCTCTGTAAAAAAAGCTCAGAATTAGGGAAGATGAAGTTTATAAACACTGAATGCATACCAGCTAAAAAAAAAATGCTCTGTTTTGCCTTTTCTTGAGTTGTTTCTTTGCCACCCTCCTTGAACTGGTTAAAGATGTCAACAAGGGGGAATAAATTACTATTTCTTACAGCTATCTCCTCACCATATTGTATTATATGAGAAGCCAGGTTAAGTTAATGAGTCACAAATGGAAGAGCTTTACTTCAATTAAAAATAATACAATAAATTAAAAACAAAACCCCCTTCACAAGCTGCTTGAGATACTCAGGAAATACAACACATATGGTGTAAATGGTAATTTCAATCCATGTGAGCATGTAATTTAATTTAATTATAATTTCTTTCTGTCTGCAAACACCTCATAACCTACACATTTTAACCAATACTTTCACTAGGTTACATACAGTGATTTAATTTTATTCTAGAGCCTCTCTTTTTATAGATGCTCAAGAATGGAAGCAGTATGAGTTTGGAAGGTTGCATAGTACAGAATGATATTAAAATATTTTACTGTTTCTTAACTGTAGGAAAGCTTCAGTCTTCCAAACTGAAATTGCTGTACTTCTCTTAGGAAAGTAAGAAAAAAATCTTCCTAATTTTTAAAATTTTCTTCAAGTCACAAGTTCAGGACCACGATTTGGAGAAATATATTCTCTCCCTCCATTTTCATGGGTTGGTAAACAATGTCTTAAATTGCTGAGGAGCAGTGTATTACAGTATTGTCACCCTTGGCATACAGTCATTTCCAAAGAATGTGTCTCCTGTGTGTGGTTTGCAAAGAGAATGGGGGAAAAAAGCAAAACCACCGTATATATACTTCAACAGACTTCAGGGAACAGCAAGCTAAATGTCACTGCAAGTTGACATCACCTCAATTAAGAAATGCAGCTTCATGTTACTGTCAATAGGTATTGTAACATCCTTGGTGTCAGCTTCTTCATAGAACAGAGGATTTTAGTTGCCTTTCTCCCCATCATAGCATTTGATATTTTTTTCCTGCACCCTGGCTGCTATGGGCCTTTATCTACATGATGTGCTGTTTCCATGGCATATTAGGTTAAGCCTAACCTGTTGTATTTTAGCATACTTGCTGTCAGCCTCCTAACACAGCAGCAGACTTCTCTTGTAAGAGTTTTTATGTGCATGCATGCGCAGACACGCACAAGTGAATAATACAGCACAGGGTATGCATAGTGCACCTGTCAAATGTATAAACACAGAGTGGATACAGCTATCTGAAAGAGATAGTGTCAATCAGATCTATGAGAAGGGGGGAGCTTGTAGTAGATGGCATATCTGCTGAAAGCAGGCAATTTTAATTATCTAAGATAGTTTGAAGCTATGAATAATTTATTACCCATAGAAGTCTTTTTTAAAGCTTCTAATCCTGGCGATCCTCTGATATTCAGATCACAGTCCCTGATGCTTCCCTATTTGAACTGTTACTCTGGAGGCACTGGATGGAAACTATATGTTTCTCTCTAGCTAGTCAGCATAGATTGAGTTGTTTTGACAGCCCAGCATGAGGCTGTAATAGTCCGGCTAAAGATCTGAAAATACAACACACAGTGGAAAATAAAACATTTCCTTGGACATTGATAACCACCCCGAACAACACAACATTCTCCAGAATAAATAAGGGAGGGTGTGGGGGTTGATTTTGGGTGACTGGGGCAGCCTGTACAGTACAGCTGTGAGCACAGCAGTCTTATCCTATGGGTTGGTAACAATTAAGATGAAAAATACCCTTACAGTACACTAGTTAGGAGTTCAGTCACACTATTGCTCTGTTTGAACTCCTTTGAAGCCTGCAGTTTGTGTACTTCCTGCAGATTTGATGGAATTTAGCAGCTAATTTCCCCCCCTCCAAAAGCCTGTTTCTCTCTAGGCTGTCCATGCTGAGTGGGACAGGACTGCAGCGCTGGCACAGCTTGAAAGCAGAGACAACACAGCTCTCACATACACTTAATCCACTTCATTTTTTTCCCCTCTTTTACAAGCTCCTAAGCAGCAAAGAAGTCGGGGAGAATAAATAAGAATGAGGAGTAGGTTCTTGGAGGAAGAGGTGGGAAGTGAAAGACAAGGAAGCATTCAAGAGGTGGGAGCTGTGTGTGGTTTGTGGCACATGTGTGCATCATGAGAGTGACAGGATTGTGGGGATAAACAGTGGCTGAGGAAGCAGAGAAAGGACTGACTTCATCAGAGTGGTTAAAAACAGGGCAGGTCACCCTAGAGCTGCTGACATGTCTTTTATACTCAGGTCTTAAGTTCAAAATGAAAGACGAGGCTCTCCATTAAGCAATGCACTCAAGCAAAAGCCTAAAACTTGTAAATACCTTGGCACCTTAGTGAACCATGTCTGAAAGTAAACCATGACCTAAGTTTGTCTGTAAGCCTCTGTTGTGTTTTGAGAGACTGATGCACCTGACAGAGCAGGATTTTCCATCTATATGCATCCATTTGAAGTGATGGATCTGGAAGTCTGGACAAAGATGTTCAGACATGGAGTTTGAGAGCTTAGAGGAAACCAGCATGTTGTAGAGAGGGACTGAGAAAACCCAAAAGTCTGTCAGATTCACAGTTCTCAAGCACTGGAACAGACTGCTCAGGGAATTGGTTGAATCACCATCTCTGGAGAAATTTAAAAGACATGGAGATTTGACACTTAGGGATAGGGTTTAGTGGTGGACTTGGCAGTGCTGAGTCAATGGCTGGCCTTCAATAGAGGTATTTTCCAATCTCTATTATTCTGTGATTCTCTGCTCTGAGTCCCTAGCCCAGCCACAAAGAGACTCAAGTATTGGGAAATAGCTTACATCAACTGAGCAGATCAAAAGCAAGCACAGGATAAAGTTATCCCACAGAAGGCAGAGGATGATAATCCTTGGAGCATGGAGCCTGGGTGAAGATGCTAAAGGAAACCTATCCTATGTAATGCAACACAGTCTGATACTGCTTTCCTTCTTTGGTATGTTCTGTTCCCTGTTTACTGCACTGCTTTATTGTCTAATATTTATTGTAAAACATACAGGATTCACAAAGTGACAGATTTGCTGTAGTAGCCCCAATTGCTGAATTGTTTTATTTTTGCATGCTGTATTTCTCTAAAGCAACAATGCAGTGTTGCTGAATTTTGCAGGCAACATGTATGCAAAAAAGACACAGAGGAATGTATGTAAGTAAACACCCCTGCCTGCACAACTCTGGTGAGCTTTTTGCTGAATTTCCAGTTTATAATCTGATGCCAGTGCCAGCCTTGCCACCAAATTACTTTGGAATGAGTTGTAGAGAAAAGCCTCTTGAGGCAGTGAAACAGCAGGTGGCCTGCTTAGTTTGTTGCAGTGGCACCTTATGAATAACTCAATTGATCTCCATATGCTTCCATTCACTCTTGCTCACAGCAATGCTACCTTAAACACTGAGCACTTCAGCAGCTGATAGCAAAGGTTTTATTCACATAAAAAAATGACGTACTGGAAGGGAAACATGTTTCACTGCAGACATTACTTTGTCATCCAAACCCACTTTCAGTGCCAAAAGCTGATGCAAAACTCACGTACTGGAGCAGTCAAAAATGAAAATTACATGAGTTGTTTTGCAGTGATATATTAAACTAGGCTCTAAGATCACAGTTGTCTGGTAGAAAAAATTGAAATTCACCTATGCAAAATGTTTTGCTCCAGTTAGTGATTTCTGAAGTTTACAACACTTGTCTTTCAGTTTGGAAAGCAAACCTGGAAATTTATATGTGGTGGATGCCTGAGTCATGTCCCTGCCCACCCACATGCACCAGACTGTCAGCTGGGTATTAGGAGAGCCGGATCTCGTGTTACCTGTGCCCTAGAGAGCCATCTGGGTTTCAAAGCTAATGCTGATAGAAACACGCACGTCCCCATGTCATGCTGGCTCTGATATGGTTCTGATCTCTATGCCTGGTACCACCCAGTGCAGTTGCAGCCTGTCCTGAGTGACAAGCCTTCCTTTCAGCAAAGTGCCACAATACTGAACCCCCAGCTCTCCCAGTTCAGAGTTGATATGACCATCACCCTCTTGCATAGTGTAGACCTGATGCACTGAGGTGGCTGTGTATCAAGGAAGCAGTGTAAGTGGAAAGATCAAACAAAGAAAGCTCTTCATCTTGCTCATTTTCCTAAGAGCTGTAGCTGAAGTTTCTGTCCAAAATAATTATGGAGCCTTTCACTTTCACTGCTGTTAAAGTAGTCTGAGTACTTTCCACTTTCCTGGGATGATCCCTCCTGACCCCAGTGAGCAGAAGTGACTGCAAACAGCATGGCAGTTCAAAAGTAGCAAGAGATCCTCAGGTGACAGGCATGGGGAGTAACTGTACATCAGGAGGTGAAGAGAGAGCATGGTAGAATTTAAATAATTATTTTTTAATTCATGGCTTTGTGCACATGTGATTATCCCTAAGGCTTGGTAGTTCATACCCAAAACACCTAAATATGTGTGCACACTACTTTTGCAGATACTATGGTTCTGTAACTTGGATGCTCCTGGTATCAAGGGTGATTCTGGGCTGTCAGTGCATGGTAGTAGAAGATGCCCATTGGTTATGCAAAACAGGACACTGAACCTTGGAAACAGATCCTGTTAAAAGTATGATCCTGTTCCTGATGTTTCCCTGCTAGCTAGTTTATCCAAGAGTCTCATCTAACATCTGATTTACTTACCACAAATTTTTTCTCACCAGCTTAGCATTAACAGTGTAATATGTAAGAATGTGGGTACAATAGATATAAAAATAAATGGGTCTCAGTCTAGTCCTGAAATTAAATTTTGTGAATAATTCATTTTAAATCACTGCATATCTGTACTTCTGAGTTTCTCCTATAACTTGTTATTGAGAAACCCTCTTCAGTGCAGTCTCCTTCAGTGAATGAAGTCACAGGATTATTGCATTGCTGTCTTTCATATGCTACTCTGTTCATTCAAATTAATTCCAGATACACTTAGAACACCAAATTAAATAGGAAAATGTGGTTTTAAGATGAACAGTCATCACTAGCTCATTTTAATGATCTGTTTATCTTTTAAAATAATCTTCTTATCTTATTTTTGTCTAGCTATGAAATGACTGAGTGATTCACTGAGACAAGACTGTCCAGTTATTGCTGCATATTGCATCTCAGCCTGATTTGTTGATGGATATGAAAGATGACAGTTTTTAAAGCAAATTCAATATATACATTTAATGGGGTTTATATATTTTAGCTTTAGCACACACTTTGGTTTCATGGCATTTTCTGTATTTATGACATGATTTTTTGTTTCATCTAAAATACTGATTTTGGCCTGCAGCTCAGCTGTGATTCATGAAAAAATATCTATTTTCAGAAGCAAATGTTTTCTAGTACTGGTAGAATATGCTACAGACTATATAATAATGTTACAAGAAAAATTATGAGTATGTATTTAATTGTTCAGTTGAAGTTACTGAGCATGCAGCCTCTTTTTTTTTGTTGTTTTTGTTTTTGTTTTTGTTTTTTTTTTTCAAACTGTGCTATATTTTTCTTGTACTATCCTCAAACTCTTTCCAAGCCAGCCTACCTTAATGAATTGGGCCTGAGGATTATTGTACTGTGTTCTCTGGGGAGACATCTTTCTAGTTTGAATACATACAAGATTCACTCAGAAAACTGAGCTAGGTATGGAAATGTCTTAAAGAGATCTCATTGTTTTCATAACTCTGTCTTTCTATACCTTTCTCTCAGTAGAAAACAAAACCTTCAATATTCTTTATAGAATAAATACTATGAAAATATTGAAAAATCACAAACATTATTACAGAGAATAGCTAACAAAGGATAGAATTTTAGCAATAACAAGTCAATTCACTCCAAATAACTTGGTGTTTGGCTCCTGGATTCAGAAAAGGTATGACATCAAGGATGACCATTCTGTCCTGATGTCTTTTTGATGGCCAAGGTATGTGAGCTACAATAATTTCACTTCAGTCTGAGTGGTGAGGGCCAGTTATGAGGAGCAAGAAATGTTGCTACTGCTTCCCTTCAGACTGTGCAATGAAAGGCATCTTTTCAGCCCACCTTAGAAATATCAGCAGCATTTGTGCTGAACCGCAATGATTGTTCAGACCTATCTCAGCTGTTTTCTTTCTTACTCACTTTAGCTACCTGGGATTAATTTAGGTGCTGCTTTTACACATGATTCAGTTGACAAAATCCAGTTGTGTCAATGCAGGGAGTTTGTCTGCTTTTTTATTCTTAATTTCCATATAGGTTCAATGAGTAGGTTATAGGAGTGTATGTTAATGGAGAATATACATGGCTGGGTCTGCATATCAGGGCTGAGAAATTTTTGAGTCCCAATTATTCTGGAGACACATCAACAGGATGTTTACATTATCTATGTCACCTTGATTACTCAGTACAATCAATCACATCTTCAGTCATTTATTGTGGTTAACAATAAAGGAGAAATCCTAAAAAAAGGATACAACACACTAACAATTTCATGAACAGAGAAGAACTTTAGAGTTTAGGTATTTTAACTTTACTGTGTATTTGGGCAGAGGGGATGGGGGGCATGAGGGCACGGGAGGAGAAAAAAATCTCAAAATTACCAGATCCTCTAGCAGCTGTTTTTCCTTTATTTTGCCAAAACACCTTCCCATGGGAATATGTTACTCCATATTACTGGAGGTATTTCAAAGACTCAGTGAAACAGGAAACAAAAATGTTGAGATCTTTCCAGACATCATTCTCTCATTTTTGTTGGGCTGCCAACACCTTGCACCTTTGTCAAGAGAAATCAGAGCAACAGCAGCCACTGATAGCCTGAGCCTGTCTGTCCCTGAATAATGCCCATCTTGTTCTGGGCTTGACTCAAATCCAAAGAGGAGCCTTCTTTTATTTCTTCTCTTGCTTTAAACAGAGATTCAGTTAAGGCGATGCAAGTTCAGTATTAGTTCTCTCCCATCACTTCTTCAGTCAGCTAAAGGACCCAGCTTTGTCATTTCTGTGAGCTGGGATCACAGTTCAGAGGCTCATTGTCTCTCTGCCCCTCAGTGCCCGACTAATGAGCTGTGCACCTTTATGTTTGCATATAATTTTGCAGAGGTTGATTGTCTATATGCACTTAGCCTGGCAAGCAGCTTCCACTCTAACACACTATTTTACATCTACCTTTAGCTTTGTCTTGGAAAATTAGACAGTGAAAGCACTGAAGCACAAGCTTAAATCTGTCTCTGTGGAGGAAAGCACTCAGACATGTGCTTAAATGTAAATATGTGCTTAGATCCTATCATTAAGTCAAAGAGACTCAAGTGCATGCTTTGAGTTAGGCATATGCTTACATCCTTTTTGAATAGTGATGCTTTCCTGAATTAGCACCTTAATTTAGCCAGGAAATTACCACAATTCCTATGAAAGAAAGGAAATATTTCTGCAAAGTCCAAAGGCACTCTGTCAGAGATTTTTGAATTATAGGTCATTTAAAAATATGCTGATTTTAAATTTGAATTTCTGTCTTTGCTTTTCTTTTCATCTGTCTAGCATAAAAGGGATTTGCTATCACCCAAGCTTTCAAGACTGGTCATTTACAAGGCTACAGTTAACGCCTTGAAATGTTATAATGAAGGATAAGTAGGTTTCTGGAAAAGCTCTAAAATTCATGTTTCATACCAACTGCTGACTCTTAAAGATCATGTATGAGCTCAGTGTGGAGGGACAGTTTATCTGAGCTGTGGCTGTCAGGAATTGCTCACATATTAAACTGGTGCTGCATGTTGATGGAGTTCTATATGACTGGGCTAGACAGAGCTCTTAGCAGATCAGATACATCATATTCTCATTTCCCAGTCAGTTATAACTCCCTCAAAATAAATTAATTATCTATATTTGGAGGAAATGGATGGTGATGAGGTTACGGTCATATTAGTACAGATATCTGGGAACAGATCCAATTCATATGGCTCATGCTGTTCATGTTCATGTTGTTTAATCACTCCTACTAACTTGTAGCTATGTCAAAAGAGCTTTTTCTTTGGCACCAAGTTTGATGAAGATTGAAATCAAGTACTGTAGGTGTGAATATGCTGGCTTCTGTTAATGGTTGGTATTAGAAGTGTAAGAAGGATAGTTTTATAGTTAAAAGCAAAGAAAGTTTACATTAGATTGAGCAGACCAGAGCAAGGTGAGCATGACACATATTTTGGTTTTGAGGCAGCTCTGCAAGAATTCAATGGCATATGTAGCCTTCACTGCTATGTTTTCTCTATGAATTTAATGATTTGGCGAATTTCTGGACTAGTGAGTCCAACTGTAACAGAAAGTTTTGCTTCCACGTAAGGAAGTGTGCTGTATCAGATAGATACATGTAAAAAAGGTCCTTGACTGCATTTGACTCACAAATTACCACTGGGCATTGTTTAGGAAGGTATTGGTTAACATAGGTCAGATGGGTTCTAGACACTGCTCTAACAGTTTTACAGCACAGACAACTGTGCTTCAGTAACTGGGAGTGCTGTCTAGCAGGGTTTTGCTTACTTGCATGTTTGTAGCCAATAGGGCAAATTTTGTAATCACAGCAGTGGGAGAGATGCTCCTCGCAATTTCCCAGATTGTATTGAATGGATGTTAGACCCTTGGAATGAAAACATGAAGACAAAATTTATTTAAACACCTATAGACTCCATAATGCTTGGGACTTTTCCTTTGTGGAGGAAGGGAAGTGATGGCAGCACGTAAAATGTTCTGAAGTAATGTTTTCTACCTTTGCCAAAGAGAAATAATGAAAAAGTTGTGAGTGTTCAAGTGTAAGATCTTCTGTAGGTTGTTCAAGCATGGCAGATTTTCTGCAATCTACCTCATGGTCTGACAGCTGAAAAACAAGGGCAAGAGAAGGTGAATAACATAGTCAGTGGGCCTTTTTTTTTTTTTTTTTTCCCCAGGTTGCCTAGTACCTTTCCTGGCTCTCTTTGCAATCCTCTAGACTCAGACTGCAGTGACTGCCTTTCAGTCCTCTCAGCCCCCAATGACTGGGCTTCAAAGATCTTCTCTCATTTTCCTTTCATTCTCTTCCCTCTACATACCCAACCTTTTCCCTATGACAGTATCTCCAGGAGGGAAGCAAGGAAGCTCCCTCTTCCATTGAAGGTATTCAGCCTGAGGACTGTATCCCTGACACTGGAGGAACCTCAGAAAGACAGAGACTTGGATCACAGGTGGCAGAATAATATAGTAAGGCAGTTGCAAAGCAGGGCATTAGAATTTGCTCCTGAACTCTCTCAGGAAATCAGAAATACTGCTGTTTTGCTGTTTCAGAGATTTTATATGAAATCAAGTTGATTAATGTGTGAGAGGTGTTTAGAAAAAACTGGTGAGTAGCAATGTGAAGTCAATGCCTCTATCAGTAGTAACTTGTGAACTGTTTTACAGTCTCTTCTACGGTGTTTTCTCTGTCTCGAATTATGTTGGCTTTTTTTTTTTTTTCTTATAGAGAGATACCATCAGCAGGAGGCTCAGAAATGTCAACTGTAATTAAAAATGTAATTTTCAAAAGCATTTTGCAGTTTATTCACATGGTAAATGGTTTCCTACCCTCTGAACTTTCAGCCTGCTGAGCTGAGCTGAAGAGTTAGACATTTCCTTAAAACCCTTACATTCTCTCACAAGTGTAACAAGGCACTTGTCAGCTGGACAAGCTGGCAATGAAGAGTTCATCTAATGGTGTAGAGCTTGAAACATTAGAAAAGGGGTTTGTTTGTTCACCAGAGTTTTATCCCTGTCACATCACTTACTGAAAAATCCATTCTGCTCTATTTTAATATTTTAGTCCTTTTTTTTCTTCTCTCACTCTTTTTTTTTTTTAACATAAGGCATGACCTTCTTGTTTCATTATCCAAATGAAAATACAATCCTATTAACCTCTAGTACCATCAAAATATGTCTTTTCTTTCCTGGTCTGTGATACCCTGGATCTGTTGGATAGTTGATTCTACTTTAGATGGTTTCCTTTCTCTGGTATCTGAGCACCTATGAAGATAAAATAATTTTTCCTCATGACATCTCTATGTGGAAAGGAAGTGTTGTTATGAAATGTCCATTAAACAAGAGAAAGGTTGATTCCAGAGCCCACTGATTAGGACAGTCACCAGGTTTATCCTCAAGTCACTCTTCTGTCACTACTCATGCAAAGTAATTGAGCAGTTAAGGGAACTGTTTTACTCAAAGAGAATAGCTTGTTTTGAGCTCTTCTGTGGGATGTGGAAGGTCACAGGTCCAGTTTCTACCCCACACTGGAGTTTGAATCCTTATTTAGGACCCCTTGTTTAGGGCTAAATTCCTACCTATTTTCCCTCTCTCCCAGATACTTTCTGGTAGGTTCAGTAAAGCTCTGCTTCATGTTGTTGACCTGTCCTTGCTCCATTGCCCAGACGAACAGATGAGATGTTTTAGAATATTCTTCTACCATTATGAGAATCCCTTTGTGAAAGCTGAGCCAAAACCCTGAGCAGTGTATCAGTTTGTTGGGTGGTATCAGTGTTTAGGTGGATTTGGCAATTTAGACTGGTAGCAAAGCAGAGGTTTATGAGATTAGGTGGGAGCTAAGCAAAGGTTTTGAACCTGCCAGAAATTTACATGATAGATGGAGAAGCCTGCTACCTTGGAAGAGTAAGGTAGTTCTGCCAGGCTAAATCTCTTACCCATCCTGGAGATTTATCTCATGGATGACTTGCACAGAGAGAGGGAGGTGAATGCTGGGGGAAGAAAGACATAAATACAGTGCATTGTAATTTGTAGTAGCTGTTAAAGACAGTGAGTGCAGTGCATTAACTGAATTAACAAATAAAAAAAAGAGGAAGGTGAGGGGAGAGAGACTGTAATTAACAAGAGCTACTGGCAATTACCATTATTTGTTCATTGTTTCTCTTTTCTGTGAGTTATTTATCTTTGTCTTTTTAGACTTTACACTCTAGAGCAAGGATTGTCTTCCTGTGCTCAGAGAATATGCCACTGCAATTTAAATTAATTTTTGTAAAACACAGAGTGTACAACTCTCCCCTGTCCTTAGCTTTCAGTGTGAAAGGTTAACTAACACTCAAATCTTAGACACATATTTGAGCATTCCCTTCTTTATAGAACTGTTACCAAAAATGTATCAGGCTATTCTCACATCTAGTAGAAATCTTGGTGCTTCTTATGTGTAAAGTCCAGACTTTCTGTGGGAGGACAGCCCTATGACTCTGTTTCAGTGTGCTACAGGTGTACAGAGTTTTGTACCTGAAGTCATGGGTGCTGCCAATGGCATTGTGTACTGGAGTGTCCACTGAAAGACTTACAGCATCACTGGAGCCTAAAAAACCAGTTCCTTCAGAAATTTAGCATCCTGAGTTTTTCATGTGTGCTTGATTATTCCCTGAAAGGCCGCAGGGCTTGGGGTTGACATCAGTCAAACAATAAGTCAAACAATTTTACTTGCTCTTTGTTTTTTTTCCCTGACAGACTCCCTTCTATTCTCCAGGGCAGTTTTGGGTGAGAATGCTCAAGTATTGCATTTAGGAGCAAACAATATATCTGTCCTATTTCATGCCAGTGGGTATTCTAGGTATTCCACTTTGACTTACAGTATCAATAATCTATCTTAAAGAAAACATTGACAGACCATTTTGTCTTGGAAAATAGCTTTCTTTCAAGTTAATATATCTTATTACGTTTATTTCCCCAAAGATTACCAAAAAAAAAAAAAAAAGGGGGGGGGGGGGGGGGAAGACAGAGAAGGGGAAGAAGATAGAGGGTATATCTTCTTAATACTGCATTGTTTTCTTTTAACTACAATATTCTAACTTTTATTTTTTTTTCTGAAAAGTTTCTGATTTTAAATGAGACTATAGAATGGGGGGGAAAAAATTCCTTTCAGAATTTTATTTGGGATAGAAGTCTGCAATATTTGGATCTTTTTTCTTGTCTAGATGAATCTAACTTTTAGAATCTTGAAATCCTCTCCAAATTGAATTTGAATTCTCTGTGTGCTTCCCATTATCAATAGACAATTATCTAAACCCACAAAGGGCACAAAAGTAATCATAGTATTTACTAATTGCTTCTCAGACACTTCTGCCCCTCCCCTAGCTGGCAGTGGCAGACCTCTACTTCCCCTTCATCTGAAATTTTTCTGCTTCCTCTGCCCAACTCCTTTACCTGCTGCCTATATTTGCACTTCACAAACTCTTCTTGTAAATTGCTGAGATTACTGCAACAAAGCTGGAAAAAAAAAAAAAAAGATCCTGTAAATGTAAGACCTGGCTAAGAAAAGGGATCATAAAGGAAAATGTTGCTTTATATTTAACAATTGTCAATGCAGTATTAAAGATCACTGAGACTGATTTAGATTTTGCATTGTTTTTGCACTTTAGTGATTCATCCTTTATTTACATCAATGTAACAGGGAGAGGAATCCATTCCAGTCTTTCTCCTAATCTATCTCCTAATAAAGACTAGCTAAGAGGGCCTTTGAGGGCTTATCTTACTTCCTGCAATACCTTTTACATGATGCTTTAGAGGTCATGAAATTATTAAAAATTCGGCCCAGTCTGTTGATTCAATGGCACCCTCTGGCAAGCTGACTGAAATGCTAGGGAAATATTTTATTAATTTTAAGTGAACCAGCAATTAATTTAATGTGTAGAAGCCTTCTAATACTGAGTGAGAACCCAGAGGCTGGACTAGATGGTTTTCCCGTAGACCTTCCTAATTTGAGATATTTTAGTTGAATGCCTGTAACAAACACCTCTTTCTTGGAGAAGCTGCTCTGTCTCCCAGTAACCTTGACTCTGAGTATCCATCGCTGTCCTCATTTGGATACACTAGCAGAGAGTTTGGAGGTTTCCCATCAAGCAGAGGAATCTTTATGATGACTAGGCTCAATGGCTGGGTTGAACTCCTTGATCCTCTTCATGATATTCAGCCTCAATGCATTTATTGCTCAGCAGGAGTCCTCTAATTCCCGTTTAGATAGACTGCAATAAATTTCTAGAGGAGAAAGTAATATACTGACTTTTAAAAACTGTATTGATGTTTAAAATCTCATAACTGTGAGGCATTTAGCAGTGTTTGAACAATGAGATTGCTTAATTGACTGATTGTACTGAAACGTGTATTTCTACAGATCTCTCATTCACATTTCAGCTTTAGCAACAGTAAAGTCAGTTGACTTTCACTCATACAAAGTCCATTTAAGACTTTACTCTAATGACCACTGCCTTCCACTAAAAAGTGTTTTGGTTTTTTTTCAAGATCTTTTTTGTACCGAGGCATTTCTTCTGTATATTTGAAGTCTGTCCCAACCCACAGCATAAAAGGGATTGAATCTGTCCTTCATTGTTTCCCATTGGTGAGGTCTCTGAATGGCTCAAAGTTTTCCTTAGATGGCAAGAAAATCAAAATAAAACTCAATGTAATTGCAAAATTTCTGTTGGTTTGTCAGCTCCTCAACTGCAAACACATTTATCCTGTGCTCCACAGAAACTTTGTTCTGCAATGGCTGTCTTTCTTCATAGTCTATACTAGTTTTTTTATTTAATTTTTAATATTTTTTTACAATGTGAACCTCTTGCCCAAACAGCTCTTGATTCCCACTTTAATTACAACAAAACACCCTTAGGACCCTATACAAATTTGTCAGCAGTGTGTTGTCACCAAAATGCTTCAGCGTTAATCATGCAGTTGTCGTCTTGGGTTGAATCGAATCTAAAAATAATGTGAAGAAAGGTGAGAGTTGTGGTTTTAGTGGCCCTTTAGTGTTGCAGCAAATTGCAATCTGGCATGTTTCCCTTCATAGGTCACATCCCTCCTTTAAATGTGTCCTCATCACTGCCGTTTTGGGGAATCTTTGAACATCTCTGCACAGCATGCCTGTCACTGCAGTGCTTTTCTGAAATCATTAATTCCCTGAAGAACAGTCAATGATGAATTTGTGCATTTGATGTGGGAAAGGAGGAACGTGAGGGAGCTGAGGAAAGGGGGAGAAGCTGTTTCACTCTGAGAAAATATAGAAATTATGCCTGGGTATTGGTTCACATCCTTTATCTTGAGGATATCATCTTACATCAACATGAAACTTTGTTATAAATGCAATTTCCAGTGAAGCATGACTGGAAGAGGTCTGTTAATAATCTTCATCATATTCTTCAAGTTTTGTGCCTGCTTTGCTGTCGCCTAATTGTTATCTCACAGAAAAGAAATCAGGAAATAATATATAATTTGACCTTAAAGCCACTACACTAAAATTGGTGTTTCTGCCTGGTTATGCAAACTAAACCCACTACAAGGTTACAGAGAAATAGTTCAGTACCTGGACCAGTGGAAGGAAAGGACAAGTTAGGTGTACTGATACAGGTTCTTGCCTGGTGGACATGACAAAATAGCAGCATTGGTGTCCCACAGTGGAGTTCACTTGCCTCAGCTTGGCAGTTTCCTGGAGGACAGACACAAGACTTGGTACCTCTCACTGGCACAGCAGCTTCTCCTCGATACTCCATGGGCTAATGTAACAAACCCTTGAGGCTCAGTCTATGCCAGGAAGGAAAGCACAGCCCTCCAGCACTTGTGCAGCTGGTGCTGAGGTAACAACCTGTGCCTTGCTCAGCAGTGGGTGAGTGAGAGGCAGTGCCTGGTGGCACTGAGAAAGTGTCTTCCTGTGAATGCTCTAGCTTGTTATTCTGTCTTTACAAAAACAATTAGCAATGTCTTTGGAGCTGAGCCTCCCTTGACAAGAACAGTGATTTTGCACGTCTTTCTAAGCTCATCAGCAGCTGACCACTGTTTCTGCTGTGCCTTCCCTTTAGCCTTACTTTGCCCAACAACCTTTTGATATTTCACCATTTCAATCTGCAGCACATGGTGCAGGAGCCATGAGCTGCCTGGGCACAGAGGAAGCCCAGGGACAGAAAAGCTGATCCATGTAAGTTGTGTGTAGTCATTTGATCCCATATAGGACTCAATTCTCTTCCACAAGTGACTAATTTGATATATTTGATTACAAATCCAGTTCTAGTAGGTATCACTTCTGTTTTTCACAATGGTCTCTACTTCTGTTCAGGTGTCCTTGCAAAGCTGAAAATGGGAATTCACTGCTGTAGCTTCTCATGGCAAACTTTTCCCAGGATGGTTCTTTCATGAAAAGGTGCTTCTTTTGCTGCAGAAATGCTGTGAATTGTAGGTTCTTTAATCTCTGATGATTGTAAGTGGAGGGAGTTGGTCGAGTATGAACTACCAGGTCTCACAAATAAAACACAACTAAAAATATGCTTTCCCAAGAGAGGAATATCTGGAGGGTAACTGTCATTATCTGACTGAGAGCTGAAGGGCTAGTGATCCTTGGGGAGAACAGGGGAGAATAAGGGAGATTTTTCTGAGATGGACAGCCGACCAGATAAGTTTCACTCTAAGAAAAAAAAAAAAGGTTATACCCAGTTTTATATGGATTTATGATATATTATTTTATACCTCACTTCTCTGGACTGCACACTTTCTTGGCTGCATATTGGTTTGTTTTTTTTTTTCATTGTTTTTACATAAGAAATATTCTTGTAGTTGAGACTAGAAACTCGGACCTAAGTAAACCAGAGCCACTAAGTCACGTTGCCTTCACTCTAAAATATTGCTTAAAAAAATAAGAGCCTCTTCTCTTTACAGTTTTATATTGTAATCTGGACATCAAAACCTGTTTGAAATTGTTTTCCAAGATTTACTATAAAACTGCAATTCTGAAAGAGCTTAGGATTTCTGTCACTCATCTGCAGAGAAAGCCTGGTCCCAGATGAAGTACATATCCATCTCACCATGTATAAGAAAATGGTGTTTTTTTATATTAGGCAGAAAAAGACAGAGTGCAAGGGAGTTGTAGATCTTCAGTTACAAAAGTTTTAAAACATACCTATATTTCCCATCATCATATGTATCATATTTACTATTTAAAGCTGCTCCAATGCTTATCAGCAGTAAGTTTTACACTTGAATTTCAAATATGGTCACATATTCAGCCAGTAAATGACATAGCTTTTTGATTTCGAAGGAACTATGCTAACACAGAGAGTTGCTTGCATAGTACAATATAAAGCCCCTTGTCTTAATATAATTTAAAGTCCTTTTTCTTGATTCATGTGTAAAAAATAAAATGCAGTGTGTATCACTTTACTCAGGAAGTGTGCTGAACCATTAGGAGAAGCAGAATCAGGAATGCTGAACAACTTATGCAAAATAAAAGTGTGAAATGCAATTCTGAAATACTCTGGAAGGAATGTGGGAAAGGAGACCTGTGTGGGTGCCTTTCTGCACTCTCAGCTCATCTTCATTTAAACAAAAATGTCACAGGAGGATCTTTTATGCAGTTCTGGAACATTCAGAACCTCATACAGACCTGATGTGGGACAAAGAAAACTCTCAGTCAATGTCCATGTGTATGGGGCATATTTTTGCCTTCTGCTACTGGCATTGACCTTTTGATTGTGTCCCTGACTAGACATTGAAATGATGGTCATTGAAAGTTTCATCCTTCTCACAGTAGTGCTGTGCACTTGTCCGAGCAGCAGGATAAAATAAAAGAAGTCCTCTTTTAGGATGGACTTTGATGTTAACCATCAGAAACTGGGGTAAGGTGAGGGAGTGGGCTGTGGAGCACCCAAGCAATTATCAATTATCCTCTGTCTGTGTAACTGTGTGTGTGTACAGGTATATGCATGCAGGCATTCATTCTGTTCCCCTTTTTCTTTTCCTATAAGGGGAAAGAACCTTCCAATGTGCCTCCCTCGTTGGGAAGAGCTGCTTCTGCCACGTCATCCAAGAGCTGGGTGTGTGTGCAAATAGAGGGGACTGGGAGAGAGCTACTGTACATTTCAGGGATGAGAAACAGTGAGCACTGTCTTGTAACTTGCCCTGCTAGAGGGACAAACCTCCATAACTGCTCCAGTGAATCACACAGGCTTTTAGGGTCCTGGCTCTTTAAAAAGCTGGACCTCTGTTTACAAGCACGGCCTTTGCTGTGTTTTCTGGGTCACTTGTAGGTGCTGAGCCATTGGTGCTTTCTCAGGAATTGTCCCATAAAAGCCAGGAAATTACATGGCCCCTGGGCCAGTCCTTCTGAACTTCATTTTAATTCATGCAATGGAGGTAATAGGAGAAATAATAGGGTACAAGATAGTGATGTGGGCACTGCCTTTGGCAAAAACATCTCCAGTAGTTTTGATGTGCATTTTCTTCTGATTTTTTCTCTTGCTGAATTTATTCTATTGTTGGACTGCTTTCGAATTAAAAGAAAAGAGGAAAAGAAAGAAGTCTTTGATTAATATCTGATTTGATTTGAGCTTTGTCAGTGATGGATGCATTGAAATATTCCTGTCAGAGTGAGCAAGAGTAAGGTATTTCTATTAGAAGCATGGCATGCAACCTCCTAAAGAAACACAGACCTTGCATTTTGAGTTTCAGAGCTGCTCAACCAACAATAAGACTGGACACAAAATTTTCCATCAGCTAGGAGCTGTAAAATGAGGTAAAAAGTGGAAAGAAAATGTTCACCCTCTGACAAACCAAGACTGAGAATATTACAATAACTTTCCCCTACTTAATGTTGCTACTTTTTTTTTCTCTCATGATAAAAAAAAAAAAGATCAAATTTAGAATATTTCAGAGGTTCCTGGATATGGACCTTTACAACTTTTGTACTGTGAACACAACTCCAGATCTACAGGTAGGGAAAGTTGAAACAATTATTCTGAAGTCAAAATCTCTGATAAAAACTGAAGTTAACTGAATTAAACCGATGAACTCAATCTGAAGATCTGACCTGATGCTTCATTGGACATTTAAAAATCTACTTGCTAAACTGAAATTTGTTTTTTACTTTTTATTTTGGTTTATTTGTTTGTTTGTCTTTCTTGTTTGGGTGGTTGGTTGGTGGGGGTTTTTTTTTGTTTGTTTTGTGGGTTTTTGTTGTTGCTGTTGTTGGTTTGGTTTGGTTTGGTTTGGTTTGGTTTGGTTTTGGTTTTGTTTCTTTCTCCTACCTATAATATTTTTTTTTAGGTTTCACAGTAGTTGCTCACCATAAATACAAATCAACCACTGTCCATTCCTGATTTACTTATCCACACACCAGGACAGCAAGTTAATTGCAAGAGTTCCCTGTGGGGAACAGTGAACTTAAATATGCCTGATGTTTATTGTTTAGGCAGCAGAGTGGAGAAAGGCATGAGTCCTGAAGAAAGGCACAAGAGTGGAGCTGGGAATGAAAAAGGATATAAAATTCTCCCTGTCACGGGCCAATTGACTTTGTAAATAATTGCCTTGCCCCTCTATGAGACTCAGGGGTAGGAAGGAATTTAAAGACTCTTCATTTGTCTATGGCAGGATCCACAGAGTGATTCTGGAGTTTTAGTGCTTTTTAGTGGAAACAACAGTCACTTTGGCATAGCTCATAAGTAGTCTTTTTCTCCTAAAATGCCATGCAAGGGTCCCAGATCCAAAATCTTTATTCTCATTGATGCTTTCAGCTGCTCCAGCCTTGGAAATACCTGAAGAATATAGAAGTCAAAATTCCTGCCAGTAAAATTTGCATTTGATCTGCAGCCTGTGCATGTTTTGGACTTGGCATCACTGAGAAGTCTGGCACTTTACTTGGGCCTCTTTACCTGGTTAGTTCTTTTCCTCTGGAAAGCACAGGGCTTTGATTTCACAGATGCTCTCAAAAACAGGCATAAAACAGAGGTAACAGAATGAGAGCACCATGTCCTTTTTACACAATGGTGTGCCAAGCAGCACAGTGTGCTTAAATGCCAAAGTCCAACCTTTAGCTTCTCCCAGCGCCTGTGGGGATTTGAGCTCAGCAGAATAATCCTGCTGGTAGCAGCACGATTCTGTAGAAGCAAAGCTCTGTCTGTCCCACCAATGTCCTTCAGTGTGGCGTGGAGAAATAACTCTCTGCTGAACATGAGACAGCACCAGCCCATGGAACCAGCACACTTGGCACCACAGAGGAGCTTTTCCAGTTCCTCTGAGGTGAAATTTATATTAAGCACTCAGTGCAGCAAGGCCTGGAAAGTCATGGGATCTCCTGCTTTCCCCCTTCCTTTCTGTTAAATACCTAGCTATTCCATGCAAGGATGGATGTACAAGACTCTCATGCTCTTGTACACATTAAATGGTCTGTGTTCTAGCAGCTAGGGCTCTGTGGATAAGGTGGGTAGTCCAGTATCTTCAGCCAGAGGGTGGACATTAGCTCTGTCCTTCATCTTCTGGACACCAGCTGTGGAGCAGCTGGGATGCAGTAATTATTTTCAAATCTTCAATTAAGCTCAGCATGTGAGACAGGTGAACCTTATTGGAGATGTGAAGAGCACAGTCTGAGTGTTGGGATGCTCTTGACGTATTTGAGTTGTGTCTTGCTGCAAATACCTATGACTCTGTATCAATAATAAATTAGATATCTTTGAACTGTAGCTGGATTTAGGGCTATGTGGAAAATAAATGGGTGTTTTCAAGATTTCTGAATGACTTTGAAAGCCTAAAGTGATGCTTGGTAGCAGATGTCATTTCATTAATCTCTCCTTCACTGTATCTCAGATCTTGAGCTGTACCCAAATTATTTTCCTGAACAGGAGGTATATCCAATTTCTACAAGGCCAAGTTATGAAGTAATGATCATTTTCTGTCTTACTGGTAGCAAAGCAGGGAGAGGTGGTGCCCCATTTTGCCAGGCAGTGGTCACTAAGGGAGTGGCCACCAGTGCTGATGGTGGAGGAGAGTTTGTTAACTATGATACAAGCAGAGATGAGATTTGCTAGTCAGTCTCTAAACAAATCAAGGGTTTGTTTAAACACACAGCAGGAAGGCCTGTACCTTTTTAAAAAAACCTTTGGGATCCATGTTTGGTGATTACCTCTGCATCCACAGGGGTGTAATATCTAAGATGCTGCGTAAAAAACCTTCATCATCACCCAGCACTCTGTAACATCAAATATCAAGAGGCTTTCAATAAAACTACTGAGGTTGATAACACCCAAGGCCCAAACTCTTCTCCTTCTGTGCACTCAGTGCTTTCCTATCTGCTGCCCTTTGCATTGCATAAGAATCAGAACATCACAGCCTTAACTTACTCCCTGCCTCAGGCTGCTGAGATCCTGACTTACAGAGCCAGCAGGGAATCATTTTACCTCCTCTGTGCAGAGCAACCTCCAATGAAGGAATGTTCCACTGCTTTTGGCCCTATGCCACAGCTGAGCTGCTCGGTGGGGACACCTCTGGAACAGTCTGTGATGACAGCAGACACCCTGCCTGCCCATGTGCTTATTCCAGGAATAGCAGTAACAATGGCCTGTGAGAATTTGTGTGATAAAGTGGAATTCTACTGTGTGCTGTAGGGAGGTGGAGAGATTTAGCTGCTGAAATTAATAAAGGATCTCACCCCTTGTATCTTTGTTTCTTGTCTGTAATCGATGGAAAGTGGCATTTCTGTGGCTCATCAGCACTCTGTGAAGATGAGCAGCCTCAATGCTCAGTGAGACTGGTAATAAGACAGAAGTACTGAAGATATATAGAGCCTTGCAACACTGACTACATTTGGCCTCTTCTACTGATCATGATATGACCAGGCATTTCCAATGTGTCTTCATAAGTTATGCAAGGAGCACTTTATGAAAAGAATATTGTATTGGTCAGTTACAGATTTTCTTAGTGTTTTCCTTTGTTCCAGATTCGAGCAGAATCTTAAATTGTCAAGGAGAATCAATGCTGCTCTGCAACAGCTGTGACTGCCCATACACTGTACCCTTTTGTTTTCTCCCCACACTTTTATTCTGTGTCTGAATATGAATTTACATGACAAATTGTAATGGTGCATTGCAAGCTGTTATAGCCTGTTGGGTAAATGATTAACATTTCAAATACATTTATAATTTAATTTCTAAATACTTACTCAAAGGCCTATAATGGCTCTATTCTAATTTATCTTATATTCAATCTGATTTTTGTAACATTTATTAATTCCTTTTATTCCTGATTCAGAAGTATAACATGCCAATTAGAAACAGATTAAAAAGCCTATTTACTCCAAACTATTTCATGACATCAAGTAAATAAAACATTGTAAAAAAAGTCTCTGATTATGCATAGTGAAATAAGCATGCTTACAATTACATATTTCTGTAGTAGACCATAATATTTAGCACATTGTCATCTGGATTCATCTCTCATGTGCTTCAGCTGTGTATTTACATTCATTTATGAAACTCAAAATCTTTTTCAGGTGTTTCTACCTTAGCTTCCCACAGGCAGAAGCCTAGAGCAGATGTAACTATCAGACTCCGGGTAAGGAAATGTGGTGAACAGCAACTTCTGGCTGCTCTGACAAGAAACTTGCTCACTATAGCTTGCATGGACTTTTTCCCACCCTCCATTCAGATAAAGAGCTCTCAGCATATTAAACAGTGTAGACTTCTTGGTTTTGGTAACATCCATAAGTCCCTGCCACCAGTCAGTGTTCTGTATCATTTCCCTCCCTCCTCCCCTTATTGGAAAGGCATAAATGGTTCTTTGCTTTCACCAGAAAACAATACCAGAAGATAGATGCCTTTAAATCATCTTTTTGTTTTGCTAAGCCAGCAGTTGAGAAACTGGAGAACTCTTGCAGTATTGGTTAATTTACAGCAGCCCTATGGACGATCCAGTGAACTTACACATGGTTGGGAACAGCCCTGTTCTAACTTCCAGTAGTCAAACTCCAGCTGTAAGTTCCTGACATCTCTATTTCCACATCCAGGGATGCACTTTTTGCTGGGATCTAGGGAGCTTGGGGTAGTTCTGTTGAGCAAGACTCCAGGATTAGAACTCCATTTTTGCTGAAGTCATGAGAAGAAATTATTGCAGCCAAACCTTTCCCCCACAGCAAAGTGATTCTTGGCAAATGCTACCTTTTCAATGTGAGCTGAGGCATGGAAAGTGAGGCCTATGTACTCTGTCATAGGATTCTATTGCATATCAAGGCTTATATTGAGAAAGTAAGAACGTGCACACTTGTAGAACAGGCATGATCCTCTCCAGAGAAAGAAAGGAGCATGTTTAGATAAATGATTTTGACTTCTAGGTGCTTTCTGCAAAGAGAAACCTCAGTGGTTTGGACCAGCTGGATCAAAGGCTTCTCTCATGACTCCACATGATCATCCAACCAGCCTGCATCTTGTGTTATTACATGCTGTAGGATAGCAACCAAGTGGAAACATGCATTGTTGTGGCAGTACAGGAATATGAAATAATGCAGGAGCATTGGGAAACCCTGTGACCCAAATCAACTCAACCAGAAACCATTAAATGATTTAATTTTTGTCCATCCATCTATTGATTGTACTTGTTGTGTAAGAACAGCAGTGACAGCAGCAGCGCTGAGAGTCTGAACAGAATTATTAAAAGACACTGCTTGGCAAAGTGAATGGATGTGTGATAGGAAGGACTTAAAACAATAAATCTTTGACAGCGCTGATTCAGTCTTTGTGAAATGACTAACTGATTGCCAGAGACTTTTAATGTCAAAACATCAGATTGTGCAGGTACCTGAGAATAAGCACGCATTGTAATACCGGTGTCTTTTATTTTTTCTTGGCAGTAAAGAAATGCTTTCAGGTGTTACAAAAGAGGACGTGTGATATGAAAAATGGGAATTACACAGACTACAGCTCAAAGGGGAATGCTAATGTGTTATTATGGGAATGATGATATACTCCCTGTGCATTTGTGGTGCAGTGGCTCTCTATACCCAGGTAGAGATGGCTAATTTATCTCTCTAACACATGACCTACATCAATGGCACAGCAGCCTGCTAGCCACTGAGGTTGCTTCATAAAAGGACACAAATCACTTTTCAGGAGCTTGAGGCCTGGAAGGTACTTAGCTGTGGCTGTGGATGCCTTCACTTTGGTCTTGCAGGCTTTCTGGAGCATGAGGGCATGAGAGAGTGAGTTTGCCCCCTCCTGGTTCGCCAGTGGCATCATAGGGTTTGCAGATCTGGTTCAACTGCCTGTAAGTAAAGCCTTGCTGGTAGGCAGAAGCAATGAGGTGAATAAAGCACATTCTTGTGCCTTATTTCAGTCTAGACATGTAGAAGAGTAAGATCATATGGCTGCCTTCATGATTCAGAGTGTGGGTGAAGAGCAAAGAGGAATAGACAGAAAATTTGAACTGAGTCCTGTGCACCACCAGGGCAGTCCAGCTGGCACAAAGCAAAGCTCAAATCCCCCAGTGACACAGTTTTATCCTGCAGGCAGGGCAGGGGCTGGCATGAGTGGCCCACAGGGCACTTTGTTATGGCCCTGAGATCACTGCCAGTCTGGCTGCTGGCCCTGCCTTCCTGCAAGGCTCTGACTCTGCCCATGGCAGAGTCACTGTGCTACCCAGCCAGAGGTGCCTTGTCCTGGTCGCTCTCCCCGGGTGCCGAGGCAGTGCCCGAGGGTGCCCTGGCAGGAAAGACACTGCCTGTGCTGTGGAGCCCCCCAGCTGCTCACTTGCACTGCTCCTGCTGCTCCTTGGCATGATTGTTGGTGCCTCAGTCAGCAGCAGGACATGGGTGATACATCAGACCTGGCTGCTGCAAACTGTGGGGACCAGGAGCATGGGGCTATAAACTATGTGCCGACAGATGCTGCAGCCCTAAGACTACTGACCTCAAGAGCTCAGGTGTCTAAAAGGTGTTCAAGAGTCCTCTAGAAATACTGCAAAGAAGGTTTGCAAAAGGTGGAAGTGAAATGAGCTGAAAGCTAATTTCCAGCTTTTGTTAGGCTATAAACAGGGGAATAAAACCAATCACGTTACTGTACAATGTGCCTTTGTCCTCAATGCTCTGTACCAATGCATAAGAAACGTGTACTGTGGTGTCTTTGAGATGGATTCTTTGTACTAAACATTAATGAATTTCAGTGCAGGCTTAGTGCTAGAGGCAGCCTGAGAATTAGAAATGGGAGTGGCAAAGTCCAAGAAGGAATGGGGTAAGAGAGTGAAACAATTTGGAAAAGGGTGAGGTGGTAGCTAGTTTTCCAAAGAGGCTCTTCATCAAGCTGAGAAAGACAAGTAAGGGTAAACTATAGTGAATACCAGTGATAAGAATAACTGGATACTTTATGAGCATACTTGGGCTTTTCCTTCTGCCAGATTTCACTGCTCCTGTGTAGACAGTTTGAAGAATACAAGCCTGTTTCTTGTGGGACCATGGAGGGTCTGCTTACATCCGAATTTACTACCAGCATTTTGAGGAAAACTGCCAGCTGCCTTCCTCAGAGGTAGAGAACATGGGCAGAGCAAAGAGACAAAGGCAAGTTCACAGCTGACAGAGAGTCTGTCTGAAAATCAGTTATTAGCAATGCCAGTGAAATCTTGATTGGGCTTTAATTGTCAGTCCTTAGCCTGCTCTTTTTCTGACAGTGAGAAAACCACAAGACAGACTTCTCTTCCCTCACATACTGCAGTAGCAGACATGAAAGAAGGACCTCGTTCTCCTTTTTTGGATGCCTTTTACCCTGTTCCAGAAAAGATTGGCAGAATAGCCATAGACCCTTCCCTTCTCAGTACTACCCTTACTGTACTGGATCCTGCTGCAGTAAGCATCATCTCTTGACCCTAACTAGGCTTGAAGACTGTAAACAAAAGCTGATATTCCATTTCTACCAAGAGGAAGTCCCATGTGTTTAGAGTACATTTTAGTGTGCAAACCACAGTTACAGCACTTAACTGATTGCAGCAAAGTTGCTTTTGCAAGAGTCTTGAAAGGTTTTGCACTGTATTTAGCATGAACAGTTGTCATGTAAAATGTTGCTAGTGCTATTTTTACTCTTCTCCTTTGGAAGTGTGGCTTTACAAATTCCTGTGCAGAAAGAAAACAAGTGCTTCACCACAAGGTTTACTTTACATTTTCCTTAACATCCTCTTAAAAGATGTATTTGTATGGAAAAAAATAAAATCAAGTGCTGTTCTCACTCCAAGAAAATGCGTAGTACTTATACATTACCTTAATAAAAATTTATTTAAGGAAATATACAGGGAAAAAATGTTATTTGGCATAAGCTCCTTGCTCGAATGTTTTATTATCCACTCCCTCCACTGTCCATAAATAAGCCTTTCTGGCTAGCAACAGCTGGTTCTTGTTGCATTTGCAGTGTGTAAGGCTGGACCCAGACACTGCAGATTCTGCTGAAAGCCAGGTAGTTAGGCTAAAAATTCTGTTATTTTTTTGCTTTTTCATGCCACAATACATAATAGGAAAACCTTTGTTAATGCAGGAAACAAATATGAAAGTGAGAATTAAGACTCTGTTTAAAATGCAAGATTTAATGTGTCTAAGAGTTATTACTGCAGCTCCTGCTGAAATCAATAGCAGGATTTAGCCCTAACTATCTGCACCATTCATGATTGTTCAGATGCTGAAGTGGAGCTGTGCTTATTGCAATTTGTTCCTTTTATGCTCTGAAATCCAAGAAGATAAACTCCATGACACAGTATAATATATGAATGTATCTTTTCTTCAGTTGTTGGGGGGCTTCAAAGCAGCACAATACTGTGCTGTCTAATCTTGAAATCCTTGCTTTAATAAAAGTGGTTTTGCCCTTTCAAAGACGTGTTCTTTTTAAAAAACACAGAAAAGAATCACAGCCATGATCTTATGCATATACACAAAAATATATATATGTGTGCATATGGGTATATGTACATGAGAAGTATTGAATATGATAACAGACAATTTTAATACTTTTTAACTTGGTTTTCATTATATAAAAAATCCAATATTGTGATAATGAGTGTCATCGCTGTTCTTTGTAAGATAAAAACCTCACCATTTTACAGTGCTGAGTTCCTTTCTGGCAATTGCCTGTCATTTCGAGGAGATGAGCATTTCTATCAAACTTACTTTTTAAAATGTGGCAACTAGTGTGCAATCTCTATCTCAGAGGTAACAAGCCTGACAATTAGGCTGTGGAACAGCATGTGGAAAGGTTGATGGAGAAAAGGTGAACTTGTCTTGGTCTGCATCTGCAAAAGCCGAACCTTTGCATCTTGATTGAGTGATCCTACAGTGAACCCTCAGAGAAAAGTATGCCATGCTCATGTAGCACACTCAAGCCTAGCCCTTAGGAGGACCTTAGAGCCCAAAGTGTAAAAAATGGAATCATTTAATAGAGAATATATAACGTGTTTTTCTGTCAAATGTCACTTTAGCATTTAGAAACATAGGGATGGCAGTCCCAGGTCAGATGGATGGTCTATCTTTTCTGGTTATGCAGAGAATGCTCAAAAAGTCAGTGAAGCAAAAACACCCATATCTGGAGAAGTTCCTCCCTGATTGCTTTTGCACTTGTATGAATTTGCTCCTATTCCTTCCAAGATCCTCAACGTGTGCTGGCTCCACCTGCTCACTGAAGACAAACCAGGGTAGATCCTGTGGTGGGACTGTGAGGTGACAGCCTGTGCTGGCATGCATCCCAGAGTTGGGGGTTCTGGGGGGAAGGGGGGGGTCTGCTTCCATGTGACAGGTTCTAGGAGCCCAAGCATGGCCACCAGATTTGATTCAAATTGACATTTTAGAGTAGGCTGTTGAGAGGTGATGCAGTCACCAGCAAAGCAGTACTGGTGCTCGGGCTGTGGCTGGAGAGGAGGATGTGCTGGGTTCACAGATGCTACAGGCTCTGCTGTTCCACCTCACTGAAACTGCAGGCATTGTCTTTGCCTGTGGGAATGTGTAGTCCCTCCCTGCATTCTCAGTTTATTCTTGGTCTCCCTCAGCAATAAGTTCCACAGGTTACTTAAGTACTTTGATATCTGCAATATATTTATGGTATATTCCTGAACCTGTCACTGATTATCAATTGGTTCCTCCTTTAAGGCAAATAAATAAGAAACCTTCATTCTTTGTTCTTGCCTTTTTTTTTTAAAATGCACTTATCTAGACCTTTCTGTAAGACTCCTCCAGTCTATTGAATTCAGTGCCAGACTCCCAACAATGAAAACTAAGTGAACTTTAAGGAATGACAGAGTAGGGAATATTGTGAATAAAGGCTGCACATCAACTTAAAGACACTCACCAGAAGTTTTTGTAAAACTAAACACGAACATAAAGGATGTATAATAAGTTCCTTCTCCTTTTTCCCTTCTCCACCTCCACAAAGAAGAACTTTGGGAGGAATAAGAATCATTGAGCAGCCAAAACCACCAAACACTGTCACAGCTCAGAATATCACCTGCTGCCTGTGAAATTCTCCCTCAAAGCAGCTTCATTTCTGAATCACCAGTTGGGGAGAAGCCAAAGAGATAGAATTTAGCAGTGATGTTTAACTAAAATATCTCTCTATGTTCAAATAGTGAGAAACAGCAATATTTATGTCCTTAATGTAGCAGTATGTAACACATATACTAAGTGAAAAGTGACATTTTGTTAAAAAAAGAAAAAAAGTGGGGGGGGGGAAGAGCTTGTTCTTAGGATGGACTTTGGTTTCATGATCAGAACTGAGCTTTCTGCCTCTCTCTGCCCCTATCTGGCTGGCTTCTTATGCTCAGTCATTTTGCATCTCTGTGTCTCAGCTCCTCAGCCTGCCTGTCTCAGGCTGGCAGTGGGTGCTGTGGCAGAGTGTGGTAGCTTTAACCTGTGTGTGAACACATAAAGTCAGAGTTTGGCACTGAGCTGCATAAAACTGTGTACACATTGCCTGAATGGCCTGAGTGATTTCAAATCTTCAGGTGGTGAGTTTGATGGAAGCAAACCACCAGGTTCTTGGTGAATTTCTTCATCATTTGGAGGTTCTTTTTTCTCCTGAGTTCCAAGGTTTTAAGGTGTGTTCTCTTCTTTTTTTAGTCCTTTACTCCTGAATGGCAAAGATTGGAAAAATACTTAAGAAAATCTGGGTTACCAGAAGATTTAGTAAGGATGTAACATAAAGCCCCTATATATCATATAATATCATATCTAGATCATATATATATCATAATAAAATTGTGAGAATTTTGCAGACTGTGTACAATTAAAATCACTCTGGAACTGAAAGAGTAGTGACATTAAAAGAATAGTTATGAACAGAAATGCTTTTCAGATGGTTTACCAACACTTAAAACTTATCATGAGGGAGGGGATGAGGATTACCTAGTTGAAGTGTTCACAGTGATTTTAAGAAAAGTGCTATTTAACTTTCTGTCCATTATTTCATTATGAAGCCCTCCAAATCTCATCGAATTTGAGACTTCATTACAAACTCCAAATTCAGCCTAGCTTCAGTGAAAGGTTTATGTGCCTTTCAAGTACTATTAGGTAATTTGTTTTTAGCAAATAATAGACACTTCGTTAAGAGTATGTCGTAAATGCAATTGAGACTAAATCACAGGAACTGTGATTTGCAAGATATTTAGTTTCTTCTTTTTCATGTGTGTCTTTTGATTGCACTCAATTAAACAAAATATTTTCTTCATATTTCTCATTCAATGGAAATTTTGGCAAATATATTTTGGAAACAGAGAAAAAAAATAAAATAAGATATTCTCCCTGGGGTCTTAAAACTGCCGAGTAAAACAAAGCCTTTCTTGTCAGTTCTGCCTCTGGTGGCAGGTTCTTCCAGCATCTTGTGGGATCCTGGATATAGGACAGGCCAGCCTTGCTGACAACAGTGTCACAAGCCAGGGATTCACATTTTCCACAGTGCCCTTTATTCACTGACTCCTTGTCAGAACAAATGCTGTTATTTTAAAATATCTGTTTTAAGAATTCAGTGTTGCATCTTTGCTCATCCCATTTTAAAAAATGAAAAAAATAAAAGAGGACAAGCTTTTCTCAGCTAAAATGTCTGAGTTTTGTAGATTCTGAGACCAGAATAAACCACTTGGAGGAGCTAGTCTGACCTCTTGCATAACACAAGGCAAAAAACCTCCACAAGCAACTTCTGCATTAGGCCTATTATTTTTGTTTGAACCTCACTATACTCTCCACTCTCATTAGTGATGTGTCTTCCTAATCTTGATAAGAAATGCTTTTATACTAATAATGTTATTTATATAGGTTGTAAATCATCAGTATTTAGAGGCATATAAAATGTGCTGCCAGTTTTGAACAATTTATAGTCTAACATTTCTTTGCTGTGATGTCTGACATTCTCTGGACTCTTTTCTGCAGTGTAATACTTTTTATTTAATGAATAACATTTGGCAGCAGACTGTCTCAATTTTTCCTCATTTTTCTTGCTTTTTTTTTGCTTTTTCCAAACTGTCTGGACTCATCTAGTGGGTCTTTTTTTCCTTTTTTTTTTTTTTTTTTGGGAAAGGGTATGCTTTTTGTTCTTTCTTGCAGTTTGATTTTTTTTTAAATATATCTCTATTTATTTGTATTATTTATATGCTGTTTACCTCTACCTTAACTTTTCAAGTTATGCTTTGCCTTTTAATAAGATTTACCTGGGACAGTGAGCCAAACAACTCCGAGCTCTTTCACTGAAAAAGAGAAGAAAAGCTCAGCATTAGCTCTCCAGACAGATTTCCTGGAGCTTGTCCAGTTCTAGCTTAAATTATCTTCATGAGACTATTGTTAGCAGTTGCACTGTTGCATTATGTATGATTCCTGACTGCTTCTAGTATGAGCAAACCACACAGTGTTTGGTTAGTGGTTTTCAATTTTATGCTAAGCCGTACAATTTGTTGGTGTTATTTAGGTTAATATGCTATTATTTTGCATATTTATGGCTCTCCCATTACAATTTTATTAATAATGATGTCATGGCTGGTAGAAAGAATCAATAAGGCTTCTGGTGTGTAATGTTTACATATTTATATTATTACAGGATAATAAGTCTCTTAGGCAGCTCCCTGCATTGGAATCACTTTGTGGATGTGTCTTTCAGGTAATTGTGTGCCAGCAGTGGCTGCTTGAAAGTGTTCTTGAGAGCAGGGAGATACACTGTGCTGAGATGAGATCTGGCCAGCCACTGTTGTATAGGCATCAGAACGGGCAATCTTCCTTCAATGCCTGCATCAGAAAATAAATGGTGATATATTACATCCATTTCCACTTCTCTTTTTACCTATTGTGTCGCCTTTGCCCTTCCACAAGTGGTATTTTCTTTAGCATAATTCTGAAGAGCATTTCTGCACTATCTCTCACTCTCTCTCAGTCATGCCTTCTAGAGAAATATATTGAGCTTGCAGATGTTTACAGCACTTCTTGGAGGAAAACTTTCAGGCTCTTCCATAAAAAAATTTCCCTTTCTATTCTCCAGATGCTTTATTTACTTCCCTTTGCACTGGCTGAGGGTTGATTTAGTTGGTGCTATACTCTGCAAAACAGCAGAAATACCAAGAAGAAAATAAATGCTGTCCCTGCTAGTACATGAACCACTTGCTTGCTCCTTTTGCACACCAGAAGGCTCCTCAGTGACCCCGACCCAGCAGCTGAAGCAAGGGCAACACGCCTGCAGCTGGCTGCTGCCACCCAGACCCTTTGGGCAGGAAGGTTTGCCTGACAGTCTCCCACTATGCTGCTGCCTCTCTCTAATAATAGTGATCACTGCAGAGTGAATGAATTTCACTGACTAATTACAGAGAGCTCGATTGCATCCTGCTAATTGGTTAATGAGTGCAAGGAGCACTCTGCCGCGCCCGCTCGCCTGCCGGGCTGATGCGAATGTGCAGTGGGGTACCCGAGAGAGCAGAGACTTTTCCTGTGGCGCTGCCTGCCTGAAAGGGGCTGGGCAAGCTGGAGTCACCTCTTCTTCAATGGCTCTCTACCCTGCCCTTTCCCCACAGGCACATCCTGACCCTGCTGACCCAAAGCAGAGCTTCCCAGATGAGAATCCAGCAGGAATGCTCTTGCAGGTTGTGGAGAGGATACACACTGGTACCCTGTGGAGTCTGGACAGTGTCAGAAGTGCACACAAGGTAGGTTCAGAAGTGCACACAAGGTAGGTGACTGGCATTGCCAAATCAAATATCAGAAAGTGAAGGGGTATCACAGGACGAGGATTGAGTTTGTAAAAAAAACCAAACAAACCACTCAAATGAGACTGTAAAAAAAAAAGGAAAATGAAAATAAGTTTTTTATTTAATATTACAGAATAAGAAACAAGCCAATAAGGATAGCATTTCACAAAATTTCTCTCTTGTTTTCCTTCCCAAGGCAACTTGGTGGCTCAAAAGAGGGTCCTGTTCCTCTGTGAAAATGGTCCAGTTTCATGATGCTATTTACCCCAAAGTGAAGAAATGTTATACAGAATGTTCTTACTCCGACTCCAGAGTAGGGGTTAAAAGCTGGAGCATGGACAATTTATCTAAACAGATAAATTCTTCTCTTTTCACTCATCATTCTCTAAGTGTTTCCCCTTATTGTACTTAAATTTAGTATCTCATAGCTTGAAAATTATGAGAATAAGAAATGATTTTTCCCCTTTGTGATTTTAAACACTTAGTGCTAGCAGTTTCTAGACTTTCCCCTATTCCCAGAAATTACTTTTTTTCTTTTTTTTTACCAAAAAACTATTTTTTCTTCAAGAAAGACATGTCACAGCACAGCAGAGCCTGAACTTAGTTTGGTGATCTGGCCTAAGGCAAAGAGTGACTGACACAAAAGCAGATCAAAAAACCTCCACCAGCAGCAGAACTCTATCAAGAATTGTACCTACAGATACACTGATGCATCCTGGAGCAATAAACTAAGCACACACATGCATCTGCCTCTCTCCCTCCTCTACCCTTCTTCCTCCTAAAGATCATCCTTGAACCAAAACTGTGCCTTCTTGCTGGGACTTGCAGGAAACCAGTGGTACAGAAAATCTCTGACAGGCCTGGGTGCCCATCCTCATCTAGTGAATGCTACTTCAGCCTCTGAGGTTGTTTTTCAATTTTGATTTGAATAAAAATCAAATTTACGCGACGATTTAAACACTTGTAGCTCTAGAGAGAAAACCAGAACGCAAATAAACTATTGCTGCAGGCTTTATTTAAATGATGCATTTAATGAGTCAAACTCCAGTAACTAGAGTTAAGATACAAAAGAATCTGGAATGTGGTCTTGCAAAGAGCTATTTATTCACAAACTCTGAGTTGGGTCAAAATTTCATTTCTCCCTCTCATTCCTGAAAAAGACAATGCAGGTTGTAGACATCTGGTTTGCTTCTTTCAAACTGTGTTGACATTTGCTGGTCCCCAGGATTCAGGCTTTGACTCTTCCCCATGGCACTTCAAAATGACACAGTTCTTTTGGTTTGGTGTAGGCACTCATGTTTCCATTATTTATTATTAGAAAATGAGCTTTGTGTTTATGGCATTAGGCTATGGTTTAGCTGCCATTCCCCACCAATGTCATTTCAGGGTGTTGTGCACATATTGTTTATGGAATGCTGTGGTTTCCTTCAGGCTACAAATACATAAAAACTGGCTACAAATTTTTAGCTCCATTTGGTGCTGCTGAGGTGCAAAACAATTTATAATTTTTCTCTGCAGCTTTCTGCTTTCAAGTACTGTACTCTTGGTTTATTTTTCTGTTGTTGCTGTTATTCAAGTAGCACAGCACCTAGTATTCATACCAGTGTCCCAAATATAAGGATCTTTACAGACCAGTTGGTCACATTTGAATCTTTGTCTCTGAATCTGGCCTTGAGTTTCAGCTGCATCAGAGCTGCCAAAGCTGCAGCTTGTTTGCACTTTTGCTGAAGGTGCCAATTCTATAGACCATAGGAACCCTAAAGTCATATGAGAACTTGAATAGAGAGTATCCTTCCAGCACCTTACCATGGGTGTGTTTGAAGTCTCTGTTTAAGAATTTTCAGTTCATATTCCTGTTATGACTGGTGTGCTCCACTCACAGAAAACCTACATGTAAGCAGCAAAGACAAACTTAAGTGGGTGAAAATAATACATATTGTTTTGCATTCAATTGTCAAAGAGAAAGCAAAAAAGCCTTAGATTGTGAATAGAGATGAAAGCCTCTGTTCTCTGCAGTCTCTATGGTTCAGAAGTACTCTTGCAATGCTCAGGAGACATGTACTAGTGAGCAGAGGCATCAGAGGCACACACAGAGCCAGCTTCTTATTCAGATGAGGCCAAATGTCATTCTTCTGTATTGAAACCCTGAGACTGTCTATAAAAACAGCAGATGTTGATTCTGTTCTTATTTTGTTTATGGACCATAAGAAAAGCTTATGAAAATGTCAAGTTCAGATCACTGAAAAATGAAATCCTCTTTTTACTCTAATTTTGGCCTCATCCACACACTTTTACTCTGCCTATATCTCCATTTATATGGAAATTTTTCTCCTCATATTGCCATAGAGTGGAATTCAAAATAAAAAAGATGCCTAAAATACTGTTTAAAAACTCATGCACAGAAACATACATACACTAATCCCTACCTTTTTAGCATCCTAATTGAACCTCACAGATAGTAAGCTAGGTACCTTATTCTCTAAAATCCAGTTTATATGTGTGTTTCTCCTATCTTTTGTACCAGATCTGTTTTGCTTTATCTCAGTAGTAGTGATTAGGATATGACTGATGTTACAGAAATTGAAATCCAGTAAGTCAAGCACATAAATACCTGCCTTGGAAAGCCATTGTAGCAGCTGTGTTTTAAAATTAGGAATGTAAGTACCGTGACATTTTTTGTGTGAGCAATTGGAAGACTGACCTTTTATGTGTGTGAGTCTCAGGTTAGCCCATCACCTTCATCCTGCTTGTGAGACAGAGGTTACTGTTGAAATATATGTATGAATGTCTTGAAACACTTGCTTTCTCATTCTTCTTACTGTTGCCAAACCCTGCTGTACTCAGCTGCTCATCACAACCACTGCAGGCTGGTGTCTCAGTGCAATTCTGGGATTTGTATTCCCAAAGGCTCCTCTTGGGCCTCCAGGGCTGTACTGGAAAGGATGTGCTGCAGTCTGCACCACGGTGTTAACACAGCTTGCTGGTGTCCTGTTTATCCTAATCAAGGCCCACACAGTAATTATTTTCACACTGGGACATTTGGATAAAATTACAAATTTGTTTTCAGAGATAAGTCCTGGCTTAGTCTACTCCTCTAAGTCTTGCTTTTAAGCTGGTCTTGTTCTAACTTTTACTTTGTTACCTGTAAAAATAACACAAAAAATTAATTATTTTTAATACTGTGAACACTATAAATGCTATACACTACCTATATAGGCACATCTATATATTTACTGTATCTATTATACATAGAATATATGTGCTTTCTTGTTCAAGTTGTTGTTTGCTGCATGGTCAAGAATTTGGTTGAAAGCAAAGCAACACAAAATCTTTGGTGACATAATTTCACCCTACTGTTCCAGAAACACTTCAAGACTATAAATCCTGATATCCTTTTTTCTTTTTTGGGGGTGGGTATCTTACTATACTCTGTGCAGGGAAATGGCACCTGATTTATCCAGATTAACACAGCTGGGGGACTCAGGGTATTTCACAGGAAGATATTTGACAAAAATATCTTTGAAGATAACAGAAGAAAATCTCATGATGGTCATAGAAGTTTAGTTCTTTTTTTTTTTTTTTTTTTTTTTTTTTTTTTTTTTCTTTTTTTTTTTTTTTTTCTTACAGGACCAAGTTGTATTAAACTACCTTTTTTATTTTAGAGAAACAGAGACAATTACTGATGGATGTCACAGTGGTGTATGACTAAAACATCCTGCAGGGGTGCTGAACTCTTCCTTCACCTTTCTCAATCACCAGAAAACAAATTGGAAAAGTGGAAGTAGCAGGGTCAGGTCAGGTGAGTGCATACTTAAACATTCCATAGGGTGCAGTGTGCAGAGCAGTGCTCTGCTCCCATGTTCCATTAATTCAGAGACAGCTGTCATTTATCTTTTGATGGAAGCTAGAGGTTGAAATGCTTGACACAACATATCAAGCCTAATATGGAAAGATCAGACCAGTGTGAGTCTGGTTCTGTAAAAGTGAGTTACTGTGCAAAGAGGTTTCATAATTCCCCTACTGACATTTAACAGAGAACTTTGACCACATTTCTGCAAATACAAACTGCCCAGCTATTGTAAAAAGAGAAGAGTCCAAGGATTGCATGGGGAATTAAACACATAATTTCTATTAGAGACTATACAAATTGCATGGCTAAATCCTTGTGAAGCTTCTTAAATGCTTTAGAGCTACATGTCCACAAAAGAGTCTTATAGACAGCTTTTGAAATGCTGGTAGGTAGACAAAAAGTTAAATAGCTGGGGATGCACTGCTTTTTGCCTCTGGAAAAACTGACTGCAAGATGACAACCCAGACATACGTGCTTCTTTAGTTGTCAAAGTATTAGCATATGCAATTCAATTTGGTGGGAAATACCATTTAAAAGATAAAAGAGAGCAAAATCAGAAACAATTTCAGTAAAGACTCATTGAACAGTGCTGTAGATCCAAGAAATAAAAGTACTTTCTACAAAAACCAAAGTGTGTGTGTGTGGGGGTTGACAGCAAGATGCAAAAGCAAACCTCTAAAAATCACATTTAATACAAGAAACTACACCATATGAAATAGAAACAGCGGAGAAAATCAGCACAGCATGCTGCTGACTCAAGAGAGATCTTACCTGTGGCAAGGGGTTTAGCAGCAAATCTGCTGGTGGTTGTACAACTAAGTCTCTCACCCCTCCCCTGTGTAAGAATGAGGACTTTCCACCATCTCTCACAGTTTGGATGGGACTATTCAGGGTTCTGGGTCTAGGCAGGTTCTTCTTGCTTCTGGACACTCCAAGTTCAGAGTTCACAGCTCTGTGAGGACATTATCTCACTGTCACCTCTGCCCTTCCAGGTACAGTGGTTTGCATCTCACCTTTCCTGATGTGTATGAGCAGATGATGTCAGCAACTTGGAAAAGAGGTGTTGGGGAGACAAGAGTGTGCCTTTGCACAGCTCTTGCACAATGCCACACAGGACAAAGCACCCTGTTTCATGGAGGAAAGCTCCAGAGACCATCTGGTTTGATGTGATTTTGGGAACCATGGCTCTAAATTTAGAGGGTGCTCTCAGTAATCTTTAGTGATAGAGAGAACAGACAACTTCAGGCTTTCAGTGGTCAGATATAGGCTATGAATGTTTAGGCCTGACTTCTCCTGCTCAAACTGAGTCACAGTTTGTCCAGTCTGATGTGTGATGTCTGCTCTAGTCATGTCATCTTGGTCTGCATTTGAATTCACAGTTTCTGCCTCCTGAACTTAAAAGCTCTCAAACTCTAGATATTTTCATTCGGTCGTATCTCTGGCAGGAGAGCAGCAACAGCAGAAATTGTTGACATACTCTCAGTTCAGCTTCTCATGACTTCTAGAAATATTCTTGTAGCAGAAAAGGTTCTGTGCTGTGCTTGTCATTGCCTAAATGTTGTTGTGTGATTTTTTTTTTAACTTTGCTTGAGTGTAATCATTTTTGAGTATGAATAAAATAGAGGCAAAACATTTTTCCTTTGATAAAGAAAAAAATAATTTAAAATATTTTCCTGCCAAGGCAAGAAGGAAATGAGAGTAGAAAACAAAAGAAAAGCTCTGTATCAATAATTGGCTTTGACTGCAATAGAGAAAAGTGGTTTTAATTGGTTCAAGATGCTTATCTCTCTCCTAAGTCACATACTAAGGATTAATAGTTTGGTTTGCTTTCTGAGAAACTCTTCCCCTTCGGGTTCTGCTGAGTGGCTTTTTAAGTATTTTGAAATACATTGTTTCAAAATAGTAGGAACATCCGGTGCTGTGGGAAAATCTCCTGTGACTCTTGTAAGATGTCAAGGAGGTCTAAGAGAGCTTCATTATACTCCTAGGAAAAAACCTCACCTGTATGATTGAATAACACATTCTTTGAGGAATGTGTCTTACTGGGCTATTTTGATGTTGCTCCATGAAATACAGTGTTACTCGGAGTAAGCAAGATTAGTGAATCTGCCCAAAGCAGCTATTTTTCCTTCAGCTACAAAACCTCCTTTGTCCTGACTTTATGAATCGTTTTCAGGTAGGAAAATAATGGAAGATGCTGAGAGGGAGGAGAAGGGCGAGGAGTCTCCTTTTCCCTGGGCTCTGCACCTCAGATGTAAATGCTATTATTCTACTCACACAAAAGAAAGGAATATGTATTTCAGACACATGCAGCACCCTGGAGCAATTAAAGGAGGAACAAGAGAGACTCTTTGTGTTCATTTCCAGGACCCAGCCACAGGGGGGCTGTGGCACAGGATGCTGGTGTGTTTTGAGAGCTTGAGGGATGTTGCAGCAGGAGCAGTGCCTGGAAGGGGCTGCTTGAGTGCCCTTCCAGGAGGTCTGTGCCTCTGCACGGCAGCAGTGCCTTGGTGCTGTCACTGAATCCATCTCTCAGAGGGCTAACACCCTTCAAGCAGCTGCCATTGGAGGTGTGTGGCATTCTTAGGAATGGTCTGCTCAGCGATTCTGAGTTCACTTGAAACATGTCTCTGCAAAACCAACTTGGCTCTGCTTTAGACATCACTCCAGTTACAAGTCAGCATTGCAGTTTGAAGTGCTGAGCCAACCTGGTGTTTTAATTCAAATTTCATCTGAGCTTTCTTTGATCCTTCTCTTCTTAAGAAAAATAATCACCATCTTTAGGGTTTTTCTATGCTTCTTGAAAATTTAGATCAAGGCTAGGGAGACAACAGTTTTCTTGAATAGAAGTGAAAGCAAAAAGGTGAAAAATGCAGATTTTCTTGGAACAATCTTAAGCCCTTTATGTAAGTTGAGGTCATGATAGCTAAATTAATGTGATACTGAGTTCCCCGTGCTATTGTATGCACTCCTTAGATCTTTCTCAGGCTCGCTATATAGAAGAAAGCAGGAGCTTCCCACCTCCCCTGTGAGCGGGAAGGGATTGCAGTGAGTAGGAAGTTACCAAGTGCTAACAGCCAAGCTGATGCAGAGGAGGTGGCATGCATCCCACATTGCAGGGATGGAGCATATTGTGGCCTTCCTGTTCTAGGGGAGAAGTAATTCCTTCACTACTATATTTGTCGGGTAGTAGCAAGACCTTTACCTAGAGGCATAATCTGTTCCTTATGGCTGCTACTGAATTAAATTAGAGATGGGCTGCTGCCTTTCTCCTCACTGTTTTTCTATCAAAAGCACTAAATAATGATCAAAGATTTACCTCGTGACTGAAGGTTTGGCAAGATTCTCACCTTTAGTAAAATAGGGCTGGCACTTAGCACAGGATATGCCCGATGGCTTTGATATATTTACAATCATATTAGATTGGGTAGAGGTATGTGACCTTCCCCTCCCCTCCCCCATACTTACCTATTTTTCTCACTACAAGAACAGTTATTTTTGTTTCAGATTTTTCAGGTTTAAGGCAATCACTCATTTATATAGGGCATGCTCAGAGGCTTAGCATAATCATTCCCAGTGTAACATGATTGTCTGTATTAGCATAATTTTGCCCTTGCTCATTACGTGATTCATATTCATCCCATTTTTTTAGGAGTCACAATTCCCTACTTTATTGTATTTGTCTTTTTCTGAAGAATTGTTCTAATTTTTTTTAATAATTCCTTATTTTTCAATTTAACCTTCAGATGTGAAATGGGAAATTTGCTTGCTTTCTGAGTGGCTTCCCCTAGCTGAGACTGTGACCTGAGTCACAATAAGTTATGTGAGGAGAAACTAGAACTGAAGCCTATGGCTCTCAGAAGCTGTGCCCACACTCACCTTTCATTCCTGATTCCTAAGAGATAGAGTTGCATTCTGATCTTTAATCTCTGCACTTCCACTGTTTCCTTTTGGTTGTTAAGGGATTGTATGCCCCCCTACACCTTCCTATCTGGATCAGGAAATACATATTGTTCCAGTTTCAAATTCTGCAATGTGGGTGAGGGCATACAGACCTAAACAAGAAGCTGAATGGACCATTTAGCAGACAGCAGTTTCACGTACCCAACTGCCTACACACAGAAACCCAACAGGGCTTAGCTGACACAAACTATGATGGGTTTCTTCAGGCTTGAAAAGTTTGCCATATCCTATTTTAGAACAGCTGCTATATAACTCTTGGTCGTATGGCAGCCTTTAGGAAACTTCCTGTAAGGGGAAAGAAACCACCCCATCACTTAGAATTT
>VXAC01000984.1:210080-226869 GCA_013399225.1 Rhipidura dahli
ATATAAATACATTAAAATATATATATAATATTTTAAAAATTATTTGCTGATGATTTCTCCAAAGAAAGCATCATGATTTGAATACCACTGGAAGTTCTGTGTCCCAAAAAACAAGTTAAGCAACATGATTTGTTTCCTACAGATGGGACTTCTTAATTAAGGAAGGAGGAAGGAGATGGTGGAAATGCAGAGCTTCAGTGTTTCTTTCACTGCTTCTTACTTGTAGGGAAATGATTCCAGGAAAATAATGCTCCATTTTCTATATTCCATATGCAAAATACTATTATCTTTGTAGCTTTTTGTCAGCCAAATATGATTGAACTCCTTTTCTGCAGTGGTAGCACATCTCTTTGTGTTGCTCTAGTTTTTACATGGGCAGAGATGTGTCAGAGTTTTTGTTGTTCTAGTCAGGACACAGTATGTTCTCTGGCAGTTCCTTGGTTGTGAGAAGGGACTGGGAGCTGTATTCCTTTGCTCAATGGGACTCTTCAACGGTGTTTTTTTGGTCAGAATCACCAGCTGATTTGAATGTGGTCTGGACTGGCCTCTGCTTGGCCTCAGAAAATCTTCATTAACACTCACTGCTGCTGAATGACAGACAACACTAAATTGCAAGGAGAGAATGAAGCTTCATGGTGTCTAACTTCAGATATCTAGATTAGGTTGGAAATGTATAATCCATAAAAAGGGATTTCTTCATCTTGAATTCTGAATTAACTAAGTAAAAGGAATAGACTTAGATGGAGTGACTACTCTTGTTTGCCAAAGCAATCAATACCTCTGCCTCAACTGTTGAAAGTCCAAATGGTTCCACTGAAGCTAAAGAATCCACAGTCCATCTTCACCATTGCAAAATGCCTTGTGTCCCTTTGTCCAACATGTTCAAAAAAGAAAAAATACACCTAAAGGGGCAAGAAGTGGCTTTTATCAGAAAGGTTGATTTTTATTCCAGGTCAGCATGGAAAATAGCTCTGCAGATGTCTTTGAAGAGTTGGGCTTGAAGCTTGAAGCTGTTTCATCATCCAGCCATTTACTTATTTTTTTCTCAGAATTTTTTGAAGTCTGTGAATGTATAATTTATGATGCTTCCCTCTGTCTTGTGACAATGAATGCCAATGGGCTTCTTGAAGCAGTTTATCCTTTGAAAAGCACCTAACTGAAGAACTCACTTAAACTGTAGTAATTCTCCATTCTGCTTTCAGGATCCACAAACTTAAGCACTTACAGCACTCACACAGATTTTCCTGACAGTGACATTTTGGTGAAATATAATCCTAGTGAATCCTCTGATCTCTCTTTGAGTACTTAAACTTTCTTATTACACGAGCTACTTCTTCCTGGCAATACAATTTTTCTGGCACTGACTACTGTTCTTACCCATCAGAGACAAACAGGGTTCATATGCTGCAGCTGGGGTAATAATGTCTGGTTTTGCTTCATTTCTTTCTGCCACTAGCACAGATATCATTCTGTAGAATCTCTCCAGTGTCATCAGAAAGTCCTTCCCATGTGAAAAACACTGGTGAGAATCTCCTTATTTAGGTTTGTAACTCTGAGATACCCTGATGTCATGCAAGATGTTCATGCCCATGACATGGGGTGGTTGGGCTAGATGATTTTTAAAGGTCCCTTCCAACACTTCCATGCCACTCTGTGATTCTATGATCCTATGATCCCTCTTTTGTGCACCTCTGAGAAGAGCCTGGCGTAATCTTTCCTAACCCAACACATAACATTGCTGTACACAGCAATTAAAGCATCTCCCTAGCTTTCCCTTCTTCAAGCTGGACAAACTCAGATTTCCTAGACTCTCTTTGCACACTTTCTTTATATTCCTAATATTTTATGGAAAGTTTTTTTCCTTACATGAAAATCAGCATATGTAATATTCTTCTTTTGGATTTTTTACTATCTTTGATGTGAAGGGCCCATGTAAATATAGATACAGAGTAACATTTCATGGAAATACAGAAAGAAGACTCGATAAAGTTGAAAACTATGTGGGCTAAAGCTTATTTTAGTTTATAGGGTTTTGTGGTTTGGGGTTTTTTTCACACCTCTCTTGTAATAACATTGCCATCTCCAGGGTGAAATGTATTTGAGATCATTGGATGAAAAGCACGCAGTAGCAGCAATGACCTCTTGCCAGCACAATGAATAAAATGTTATTTTTTTCCTGTATTATCCTAATAACTCTTTTAGAGAGAGAAAGAGAAAAAAAATAACTGGACTCATGAAAAGTTTCCTCTACTCTCACAAACTGAAAATCTCTTATTTCTTTTCTGTGGCAAGTGCACTTTAAAGAAGCAAGAGACCACGAGCTACTTTGCAATCCATTTAGCTGTGAACAAGTCCCATGACAAATGAGTACCCTAGGGAGGCTGCGGAGTTAGTCACCAGAGCCCCCCACTGTGACTTCCCTGATGATTTCACTTTTATTATTGCACACCAGGACTATAATGCCAGAATGGCTGAGTAAAGCACACCACAAATCCTTTACTCCTCTTACACACCAAGACAAGGTGTGCTATAACTCTGTTATGTATGAGATATAATTTCCTTGTGGCAATGCCAGGCTGCTTCCTTGGACTCCAGGCCTCTTACCTCTGCAACAGAAGTGACCCCTTTCTGGTCACTGAAACAAATGGGCAAAAATCAGCCAAAATACAAGTGAGTTCTTGCAGCATTAGGGCCTGACTCTGTGGTATTTGCAAAGAAGCACTTGCTGACAAAGGCACAGTTCATCTGGTACCTGTCTAGGTCAAGGCTAAGAAATGCTGTTAGTTGGGTACATTTTGATCACTGCCACAGGCACAGGAAAATATTTTATGTTGTTGTATGTCAGATGTTGTGTGCACATCTATCTCTTGTGTATATTAATACCAATTGCTTTGGAGGAAAGCAAAGCTAAGCTTGCAGAACATTGATGCCATACATTGTTCCAGAAAATATTCCCTCTTAGTGACCACTATATACCTGGATTATGTCCTGAAACATGGGGGATTAAATACTTTAAATGTTATTTAAATATTAAGTAATAGAAAGCCGAATTTAGTCTTAAAAATGTGGATTTGAGTACTGTGTGTCTTTGCTGCATTTGTGTAGATTTTTCTGAGTCCTGAAACCTGCCTTGATGTTGCAACACACTGCTAATAAAAAATGTGGAGGGAGCAGAGGGAGGAGAGAGTGTATATTCACATCACTTCCTTTTTAACTAGGTAATGGAGCTGTGTCAGTGAAAAGGTTTGCTTCCCTGGGCTCCGTGGACTGTTAATGGGGACAAATGGCTTCTTCCAAAGGGAGACTCGAGGTGCAAGCACCACTTTGCTATTCTGACTCCTTCCAGGGTGGAGTTGGTCTTTCTCTCTCTGCTGATTTCACAGCCAACAGAAGCACTGACCTGCTGCCTGAAGCTGTGACTCCCACAGGTGACAATGTCTTCCAGAAAGCAGTATCCTTCTTCAGTTTTCTATGTGTGCTCATAAGAAACAGGGCCAGAGCCTGAATTTTTTCAGTATCCACAAAGCGCCTTTGGGGAATGAGGAGTAAGGAGAGCAAGGTGAAGGGTAAATGCTAAAAAACAACACGTGGAAGTGAAGATGTATTTATTTGACTTGACTGCTTACATTGCAACTCTGTTCCCCAGGTTTCAATAACAATCCCATACGGCCATGGCTGAACCATCTCATGCTACTTTTACTGACTTTCTAATATCTAACAAAATGCTTGGAATCAATATAGCCAATAAGGTGTGTTGGTGATGTTGTATAAAGTAATGAAAGATTAAATAAGCCTAGAGCTAAAAATGGATTCTTTAAGGATTTTTAATCTTGATCCCCCTTCTGTTGCTAGATTTGTGCTGTTACACTTAGCTCAGGTGGTGGCTGCTTAAGGGTATGGTGTATGCCAGTCCATGTTATAGTGATAGCTGGGCCCACATATGCTTGGCTTTGTGTGTTGGCTGAATGTGATTAATTACAACACAAAATACTTCTTCAGATGGAACCCTGTGGATAAACCTGGCTGGGTGTGTACCTGCCTTAACCTGTTGAATATGACTGCAGAAAATGTTGGGGAATGGCCTTGTGAGCCCTTGGTATTTTGATTCATTTAAATAGTTGGATGTAGAAGGGTTACTAAAAATGAGGTAGGTACAGAAATAAAGTAAGCCAGTCTGGGGCATTTAACACTCCTTATCTGCATGACCACATAGTGTTGGTGCTAACCTCAAATTCTGTCTTACCAGCATTTTTCCAGGGGAAGTAGTCCTTGAAGTATTTATACATCACTAGGGGTGAAGCTATTACAAGTTCATCAATGGAGTGCTCATAGACACTTGTATTAAGGCTGATGAAATGTGAAAATCCTGTCTGCAGCACCTGAGGGTATTGGAGGCAGACAGGGTACCTCAAAGAGCCTAAAAGTGTATGGGTCTCCCCAGCGAACAGATTTTCCCATCATGCTTGTTTTCGTGTTTACTCCAAAAGATTTGCACCCTCTTTGTCTATTCAGAGACATTTGCTTGACAAAACCAACCCTACAAGGTCATTTGGAAAAATGGTGTTTGGATGGGGAGTGCAGTCCACCAGCTACATCAGAACCTTCGTATTCCATCTTTCTAAATAGCTTTTTGCTCAGTTTCAACTGGTGCCAGCCTGCTTACAGTAAACTCCTTTGGGTATCCAGTACTTGATGGCCTCGTTTTCTGTTCCTACGCGTGTCATACTTCAGGGGTGGCTGTAGGAAAGTCCAGGGAGCCAAGAAAACCACACATTTCTCTGAATGTCTACTCTAACATCATGTGATTGCATCTAATCCTTTTGTTCTGAGTTTCAGAACCCTCTGCTTCTATCATCTTTCCTACTCCTGCCACTTGTCTAACCACCCAGCTTCCTTGCCCTTTCTGTAGCACCAGAATCCCCAAGGTTATCTGTGTCATTCATAAAGGTGTGACAAAGAAGGCATTCCCAACTTTTTGCCAGCATAAAAGGGGAGCCTCTCCATTGCCCAGCTTAGCCTACAACCCACAGCCACCTCACAAAAGCAGAGTCGCAGAGAGGTTCAGTGCCTTGTGTCTGCAGCCATTGAATTCCAACCATTTCATTTCACCCTGCATTTCTGTGCTCACAAATCCCTGTATAGTACTTTGGATGGCATGGCCTGTGAACACGATGACAACATTTGTGTATTCCTTGCTGAACTGTAAGTAGATTAGACTGAATCAGAAACATCCTGAGATACATGGAGAAATATTAATTTTCAAGGATACATGTGAAAGTTCTGCTCTGTAGAGCATTTTATGACTCATTCAAAGATTTTCTTTTCCCCCACACACCACTTCATTCTTCTTGATTTTCAGAAGATTTTCCTTTCTGAGTTGCCATCAGGTTCCTTACCACCCAGCAGCTCTAGAATCCAGTAACGCTGATGGAATTTTGTGTAGAGATTTCTGTCTGAACCCTTACCTTGTCTATGTTGCGTTTGATTTTTTGAATGAAATGAGTGCGAAGAAACAGTAGAAAAAAGATTTTCTTAAAAGTTGCTTTACTTCATAATTTGGAACCTTACCACCTTTACTGTTTTCTGTTATACAAGAAAGGGTATTCTTGGGCAAAGTCTTTGCAAAGAATGTTGCTCCAGTGACTGAAGATTTCTTCTCTTCAAATAGTCTTGCACTGTATTAGGGTGTTTGCTTCTACAAATATAAATTCAAAGCTGTAGAACTACTTTCAAATATAATATCCCAACACAGTAAGTGTCCACTAGAAATTTTCTACTGGTGAAATGACGTGAAGAATGAATACTATTTGTCAAAAGGCAGTAGAGGGATTCAGTGATGGAACAAAGTTCAGAAATTTGCAAATTCTGACTTGAATAAATGTGCTCACAGCACATCTTCATCTTAAGTTATGATAATAGTAATGCTTATTTTTTCCCCATTTTTCTTTGAGTAACTGCCAAGAATCTTACTTCACAGACTGGGGACAACAGAGACTGTGTTCTGCAATTAAAAGTTAGGGAGTTTTTAATGAGAGCACCAAGGCTGATTCATAGTTCAAAGTTAGGCAGAAGGTTTCTTTTTCTTCCTTTCTTTTATTATTTTTTTTTAATCAAAAGCAGATCATTCATTTTTGTCTCAGACAAAAATGTGATAAAGGCTAATTCATTGGGCAGGGAGAAGGAATGTAGGGAGTTACTGATGAAATTTAACTAAAAAAATTTAGGGGTCTAATATTTTATTTCATTTCAGAAATGTAATAAATCTTATAAAAGGCCTTATACAATTTCTCCTTGAAGATATTGCAATGTGATAATGATGTCGTGCCCTTGCCAGCCAATTTCTTGATTTGTTCAGGTTATTCCAATAATATCTACATTTCACGGGAGAGTATTTACATTCAAATCTTCCCTGAGATTTGTCATGCCCTGTTGTCATCATGTTTTCTCCTGTGTCACCTTCAAGGACTGATAGGGCATGAAAATCTGTAGGAATAAACAGGACTTGAAATCCCCAGTGAAAGAAGCTGTGCCTCAGCCCTGTGGGGAACTGAGCTCCATCACTCCCACAGATGTCATTAGCACTCCAGGAGACTCAGCATTTTGGGGAGGATGCTCAGTGCCAGGCAGAATGAGGATGTAATTGCCAATTTCAAGCCTATGTGCAGAGCTGTGTCTCAGGCCAGGACATGGGAAGGAAGAACCAAGCTGACTGCAGCCAGTCATGCACAAACATCACTGGTTGCTTTTGCAGGTGTTCCTTCAGAGAGGAACTTTTTCATTTCTAAAGCCTCCTGCCTCACAATAATACACTAAAACTGAAGCACAGCTATTCTTCCAGAGACACATATTCTCTTCAGCTAGTGGTCTTGATTCCTAGAAACGGAAAGGCATACAGGGAATAAAAATGGCTGTGTTTAATCAGATTAAATGGATATCTCATTAGTTATTCCACATAATTAGAATCTTTCACAAACCCAAAAGTGGACCTCTGGTATGCCTTAGTTAAAACTGGGAGTTTATTACTGGTACTGGGGCTGATAGGGAGATCTTTAAGATCTGTCTGGAGCAGACCTGAGATGTTAAGAAGACAGTGATTGGAGATTACAGTGTAATGGATCCCCTAACAGGACATAAATAATGACAAGGTCTGTCTTTACAGTCACAGAGAGAACAGTTTTTGTTTGCTGATTAACCAGCCAGGTCAAAACATGGACTGGGAAGATGCTTGAAATATCCTTTAAAGAGACCTTAAGCTTATGGAAACATATATTGAAACTAGAACACTTAGTTTCTCACTGAGGGGCTGTGGAATAAGTGTGTCGGTATCATAGGCTACGGCACTGGACAGACAGCTCCCTGGAGAGTTTTTTTTTCTGAATGTTTTGTGTTTGGTTGATTGGTTGGTTGGTTTGGTTTTTTGTTTGTTTGGTTGGTTTTTTTTCAGAGTTTTAAAAATAATTTACAGTTGAAAGCAAAAACATTTCTGGGCATATAGGATTTTCTTATTTCCTCAAATAATCTTATAAACTTATCATGCTTTCAAGATAGCACAAGAATACAGAAGGATGGAGTATGTGGTTAATTTGCATTTTCCATTTGTAATAATGTAATGAGTGTGCTAACTTTGTTTATATCTAATGGAAGAATAATCTCCCCTACCATCTGTCACTGAGTGAGGATCTTCAACATCAGTCCTCATTCGAGCTGTTCTATGGCCTCCATGCAGCACTGGCCTCAGCCACAGTTCTCACTGGCATCACTCCACACCTCACTTCATATTTGAGTATTACATTTACCCTGTGTGTGTGTGGAGAATGTAAGTGTATTTTCATGTTATGTGCCAGAGTCCAACAGGAAATAATTACATGATCTTACATGGAAATGTGACAAGTATTAGCTACAGGTGAGGAAAGATCTTGAGTAGAACCCTCAAATTTTTCCATTCTTAGCTTTCAGGCCAATTTCCCTTCTGCTCCTCATGAACTCTGGTCTCTGCAAAGTGGCCAGTATGAGAAAGGAGGGACTCAAAACCTGACAGACAACACAGCTCTGGATCCCAAAAGGAAAAAGGATTGATGTTGTTGTGTGAGATCAGTATCAAATATGAGCACATGTAAAGGGACTCGGATGCTCAAATTGCCTGCTGCTGTCTAAGCGTGCACCTGGGCACTACAGCTCAGTGATGTGAGTCCTGGAGCAGAACCTCAAGCCTTAAAACCTTTAGAGTACACATTCCCTTTCTTTCTAGACTGCTGGATGCAGTGTGGCTTCATCCAGAAGCACGCCAGACAGAGGCCCTTGCAAAGTAACATCTTGCAACTTGAGCTTTCTACCAAAGTGCTGGCCCCGCTCCAGCCCCTGGGAGTCAACACAGAGGGTGGGTGGCAGGCTGATCCACTTGAACCACACTCACTGCTTGATGCAGGTACCATACAAGAGGGTATTTGAAAGCAATCTATAGTCATAATTAGCAAATGCACAGCCCTGGCACTTCACTGCTTGTCAAAAGATTCCCTCCACTGGGCATTTGTTCAGAGACAGAGCCAGTCTTTGCCAACCAGGCCATGTTACACATCCCAACATTAGCATATTTCTATTAAAATATATATTATTTTGTTCAATTATGACATTTTGCTTCATTCTTAGCCTGAAGTGATATTTGAGATATCACGCCGATACTCCGTAATTATGAAGATATACTCTCCCTATGTATTGCACTGAAAATTTGTAAGAGCGTACAGAATACTCAGGCATTCTATTCTTTGAGTACAGCATAGAGAATAATTATGGTTTCTCATATTCTCTGAGTAATTAATTTGAAGAATTTAATTATATTTTTCATATTAATTATTAATGTATTATTCACCCAACATAGTCAGTTCATAACTCATAGATGTATTATTCAAGTAATTTAGTTGATGAATTTCATAGTTTTGAATAAGTTATTCAGTTTTTTTTAATTATTCACTCAGCTCTAGGAATGTCTGTTGACGCTTGAATATCAGCCATAGTATGGCAACTTCTTTTTTTGCAGGGTCTTGTTAACAGAGGATATTAAATTCAAAAGCTAGTAAAATGCTGTCCAGCCCTTAAATGATCTTCTATACAAGGTTACTTCACAAATAAATGGCAGTTAAATCTGATTAACAGATTCAAATTTGGGATCTCTTTGGCTATTTGCATTTAAACTTCAGTTTTCTTACAGAATGTTCTCATAAACTACAGGTTTTACTTGCTACATTTTTCCCCTCATTTAAACTTAAATGTAATCCAGTCCTCATATTTAACATTTCACTGATGCTAGAATTAGACTGATGATGACACATCCATTTGTTAGTCTATGAATTTTGTCATTAATTTTATGCTCAGATAATTCTGTTTGTATCAGGAAACTTCTAACCATGGCAGAAGAGAATAAGAAGTAAGGTTTCTACAGTTTCTACCAGATCATCAGGACAACTTAACCTAAACAACAAGCATACAAATGGCCTAGAAAGTTTCCAGGGAAAATAATGTGATCACACTGGGAGCAGCATCTCTGGATGTGTATCAGGTAATAATTTTGTTCTGTCAGAGGCATAACACAAAGGATCATTTATCAATTCTTTCCATATCTAGGTTTAGTGATTGTATCTCATAACTGGGCTCCTTAATGCTGGTGGAAAACCAGAAAAGGTTGCATATAGACATACATATATATATATAAATATTATTTATACAAGTCACAGAGTGCCTTGTATGTAAGTATATAAAATAATGGTCAGTTCTGGGAAATAAAAGATCAGGTGAAAAGCCCTGAGTGAAATATACATTATTCACTATGTTTTTAGGTCTATTATTCTGCCAAATAAAGTGATTTCTGTCAATTGTTTTTATTTATGATAACACCTTTTCTTCTGAGAAAAGCTTGTTCTCTATTCTAAAAAAGTTGTAACAACTTTAATCACATTTAAATGATCCCCACAAAGGTTTTAGTGGTAAATATGGTGCTGTAGAGCTGATCTTTGGAATGCAATGTATAGTTTGGAATTTTCTTCCCCGTACAAACCTCAGAGACATTCCTTTTTAACAGCTCTGAAAACAATATTGCCAATTTTTCAAAAGAACCCTGTATTTAGACTACATTGGTTCCAAGTCCTCTGTACATTCGTGTTAGCACATTTACCATTTGTGTATTGCTGTTTCACACAACCTCCATGTTTGTGCTGAACCCAAAACACAGAGGTATATGCCAAACCTTTCATGATTTCCAGAGCCATTATTATGATACAATATTCTAAAAGAAAAGTCTCCAGCTACAGGTTGCTTCTTTCACTTAGGAAAGTGTTTGCATTTTGGGTTGCTACCTCAGTAGCAGGCAGTCCATATGGTGCCAGATCCTGTAAACTTACTGTAACTAGGTATAAAATTCATAGGGAAAAATGTAATTTATCACAAGCCCACAGCTGGTGTCTGCTTCTAACTGGTTGTTTCCTAATCTGAGACCAACCTGTCCCCATCTCTGGTATGTTATTGAGCTATAAAATCAATAACAAATACCGTGCATGATTCCCTGGAAGATTAACCATTTATTCCAACTGTGAAGAGCAAATGAAGGTTAAAGCAATGTAGAGGCTTTAAGAACGGTTTTCATGAAAAGAAACAGAGCCTTTTATAGATTAATTGATATTAACTGCAATAACAACTTAGAATGGCTTGTTTGTTTTAATTACGCTTGTTTCTTAAAGCAACTGACTTTCAAGCTCAGATTTACATGCAGTTTACTTTCCCTGTGCTCCCAAAAGTGCTTGATATGTGATTTACATTTCTTCTTTCCCCCCAAATGTTTCACAGTTTCTTTGCTCTTTTCTTTAATTGCAAATAATATCTCAGGGAGAATTGCCTGGGGCAGATTGAGCACGAACTCCGAAAGCTGCAGTGGCAAAAAGACACAGCAAGCAAAATTGTCGTGCCCTTTCATCCCGGCTCACAGCTGTAAAAGCTGCGGATGTTTTAATGTGTGCATGTGCAACGGGAGGGAAGTGAGAGATCAGAGTCGTGGTGAGCAGCAGCAAGGGTGAGAAATGAGTGGGAAGGAGAGAAAAGGGGGAGCGGGCTGGCTGCGGGAGGGCAGAGGGGCACAGGGCGGGCCAGTCCCCGGGACCTGGTGGGCATCGGGGGAGAGATGATGCAGCCTGTGAGTGTTTCATGCCAGCCTGTGAAAAGGGGATAGGGCATGAGAGGAAAGGCAAGATTTTGCAGTATTCCTAGGGATGCTGGCAGCACCTAAAAGCCTAAGTTTTTAAGCAAAATGCAGCTCTTAGCCTTAGATGTGGTAGAACCAAACTGAAAGGAGTGATTCCAAAGGGGGAAGAAACATCTTCTGAGTCAAATCCTTTGCTGTTTTATGTGCAAAGCTATCTGATATAATCTTGCCTGCCTTTTACTTAACAGCAGTAAAAAAAAGATGCTTATACCATTTTAATAAACCTAAACATTCCTGCTGTGATCCCTGGATTTTTTAAACCTTCTGTATGAAGGTGCTTAGCCCCATGTACCTGCTGCTCTACCTCCTTTATCTCTGAGCTGGTTGCAATTCATCGTTTTGCATTGCATGAAGTTTGTAAAGGACTTTACAATGAAAGACATTTGGGGTGAGTTTGCTTTAGCTTAATTCCATCAACTGCTGCTCCTTGTTTTGCTGAAACAAGATCAGAATTTGACCTCAAAACATCCCAGTGAGAGCAGTATTATTTATACTTATTTTGTAAAAGGATAAATTGAAACACTGGGTTTAAGTGACTTGCCTGAAGGCGTGAAGCTTCTCAGTGCCATAGCAGAGACTTGAACGCATGAATCCAGATGCCAATGTCCTTGCCTTAAATGACAAATGAACTCTACTATCAGGATTGTGCTCAGAAAAAAATCTACTATCACCCATGGACTTATAAAACCAGTTTAAGCCAGGGAAAAGTCAAGTTTCTGCCTACTTTCCATGAGCAGCAAAGCAGTGCTGAACTGCTTGTTTTCCTGCAGGTGTGACGTTTGCTTGTGGGGTAGGGAAAATCCTCTTTGGAAATGTAAGTTCTGCAGGTTTGGTGACCGTCCTGTAACAGAAAGCCAATTTCTTCCCTGTCACCTTTGTGAAGAGTACAGTTAAAAAATAATAAAGCAAAGGAAAAAGAGAATTCCCAAAGAAAAATATACGCCAAGTTTAATTTCATAATTTTCTTCTTTGACTCTATTTATAATTTAATGTTTTAATTATAAAGGTTTATTATAACATTTTAATTGTTTATTCATCAATCTGAGACACTCCATGGAATTCTTTCACTGGGATCATTGAAGTAAAATTACAACACACAGGAGACAGATCAAGCTTGTAACACTGGCAGTCTCGTGGGTGCTAAAATATCTTCAAAGTCAACACATCTGCTGATGGGCAATAAGTGATAAGACAAAAAGTAACTTCTCCTCCAGTCCTCTGCTATTTTTAGTGCCTCAGTGGTTGTCTGTACACTTTTTTCATGTAGCCTGCTTTATCAGTCATGAAGATAACTGAGCTCAGCTCCAGCCTTGGTGGCATTATCTCAGGCTGTCACAAGAATGCACTGAACTCTGGAAGGATGCATGCCCATTGTGAATGATGGTCAGCAGAGAGAGCACAATGGGGGTAATGCCATGTCTTTTATCCTGCTTATTCCCTTTTCAGATGCAATGTCAGAAGTTTGATGCACTTTAAAGATTATGCTGGATTTTTTTAACGGTTTTGCAGTAAGAAATTTGATGCAGTGGATACTGAGAAGAGCTGACAAAGAAATTATTTGATGGTCCTTTTAAGCCTGTGGAAAGTCTGCTCTCAGACTGTAATTTCCTGGAATTTATTATTCACAATTATTCACTGTATTTTGTTTTGGCAAATCTTTTAAACTCTGTTTTGATCACGCACAGTCTTCCATGAATAATCATCATTTCAGACAGGAGCTGTTGTGATAGGTCAAAAGAGAAATATGGCACTGTCATGTTTGTGACTGCAAATGGAAGAAACCACTTCTAGTGCAGCATTTTCAAACGTGGGTATAAAACTTGGCACCTGTAAATATTCATGTACATACACTTGCAGCTATGCTTTGGGCTTGATCCAAAGCCACTAGAGGTAAAAGAAAGAATGAATATTCATGTTGGTAAAACTTAATTCTTATATGGTTCACTGAAAGCAAATGTAAAGAGAAAGCAGTATAGACAAAAATGCATTTATGCCACTTAATGTTCACAGGAAAAAAGTCCAACTTATTACATTCAGATCCTGGTGGAGTGTTTTTGCTTATATGTGAGTGAAATAGCACACATGCACTCAAACATGATTACAGTCTTACTTTTAGGACTTTCTTTCCAAAACACAGAATCTTTGCTCCTTAAAAAAGCTAGAATTCCAAAATGTGTGAATCCAGTCCAGCAGAAAGGAAGCACATTTTTTGCTCTTTTTCTGTGTATAACAGGATACTGAAAATGTTGGAAAGTGTTATTTGATTTATTACACTTTGCCACAAAGCTCGATGCACAATATAAGCAGGAGTTAGCAGCTTCACTGTGGGTAGTGATGCTACACACAGCCATTTTCTCTTAGGACATGCACCTAATCTCCCACACATGTGAAGCTGTGTGTACTTCAGTCCTTCAAAATAAACAACACAACTAAAGAAGAGTGCAGCTGATAGGTTTGGGTCACCTGTTACCACTTTGTTAATTTTTAAATTATTTTTTTTTCTCTAACAGAAAGGTAGACAAGTAATTTTAAGAGTTAAATTCTCTTGGAGGAGTCTGAATGGGCAAGTGCATACCTAGAATGCTGAAATTTCTCCATGAGACAGAAGCTGAATTTGGGAGATGCAGTCACTTGACTCTGACACTGCTTTTGCTTGACTTGTGTTCATCCAATGGCAAGCAGCCATCTTCATGCAACCCTGCCATGGCACAGCCTTCAGGTGCCACCATCCCAAGGTACCAGGGAGCCAAGTTCAGTTCTCTCATGAGAAATGAGGTCTCAGGGTAGAATATCACTTGTACTCGACCACGGAGCTGGGTACTGTACAGAAATCTATCACACCTGGAATCAGATACTCAGCAGATTTGGTGCTTATAGTACTATACACTCTTGGAATTTCCACCGTATCGAGCTGAATGGAGGGGTTCCCATGCTTACACCTGCCTGTCTAGCAAAGCATGACCATGTGCAGCTGGGAGAACATGTCCTTCTGTAGTTCGTGTACCTGGGCTCTCCTGTCAGCTGGCATAAATGTCCCACTGCCACTTACAGCAAGCAGTGTTGGCTAGGACTGAGTTCTTATTTCCTTATAGGCTGTTTAGAGCAACAGAAAAAGTAGCAGGACATCATTTAATATCTTTTCCTTTCACCAAAAATTCCAGAAACTCTTAATGGTGGGCTTCTGTGTACAAGGGAGGGTTTGCCTGATGTAAAAGAAGAGACTGAACACCAAATACATCAAAAAATTCTATTGCCAAAGTGAACAACCTCCTGCTGTAAGGAAAGGAAGCACCTATGAATGAGGAAAAAGATGTATATATATGAAGCTAATTCTTCTTCCCAAGGGCTAGTTTGTACCCAACACAGAATATTCATAGTCTGTAAGTCAGATTTGATAACCCTAAGCTTTGCACACGATCTTTCCTGTTTCAGCTTCCAGACATGAAGAATAATGTCCAAATGTTGCCACAGAATTAGATGGTTGAAATTAGACAGTGACAGTAGCTCTGAGAGTTTGGAGCAGTCTCCTCATTTGCATTCCAACTGTAGGGCTCTGGAAGTTCTTAGAGAAGAAAGCAGATTTTTTCTTTCCCTGTCACTGCCTCTACCACTAGCTTTATAAACTCTGTGACAGCATCTTTTTTAGAATATTTTGGTAGCTTCCCTTCCAACAGGTGTTGTTTTGCCTTGACAAATCTGAAGGTTAGCACTGGGCAGGTGTGAAGCTGCAAGGGGAATAATTGCTGCAACTGACAGTGAGTAAAGCAGCTCTTCACTATGGATCCTGATTAGATAGAAGCATATTGTATGAACCATGGACAATTGCACTGAACTCTAAATAACATGAAATGAATTTTTCATTCTCCCAAAGTCCTTGAAGTTTGACATGAGAGGAAGAGCTACCTGGTATTCCTAAACTTCTAGTTCAGAAATGCCTTTCATCTCAAATTGGGACAAAAAGTTGCAAATTCTCTCAAGATGCCACTTCTAAATAATTTCACTTCAGAAATGTCCAAGTAGTTCCATGACTTGCTTCTTTAGTTCAGAATAGAGAATTTCTTTTTGACTTGTTTTGGCTTTTATATAACCTGCTATGAGCAATGAGGTTTTTGTTGGATGTGATAAAGTTTCAAAAAATCACAAACCAAAGCAGTTGCTTGGACAAGGTTCTTTCACCTTGTCAAAATGAAGTAGTTCAAAAATCTTGTGTAAAAAAAGAAAAAGTATATTCCAGACAATGTTTGAGGCAATTGAATCAGCATTCTCCTATGTTAAACCCTTTTATCAATAAAAATAGTAAATCAGCTTTAAAAAAAACAGAAGTGAAAAACAGGGGTTGTGCAATATTTTCAGAGATGCAGTAGGTCAAAATGCAATATCACTGAAGCTGGTGTAAATTTTGTCAGTTACTGCAACAGGACTCGTGTTCTACCCTGTACTTACGAGAATTCAACATTATCTAGTTGATGGCCCAGAAAACAGCATATATATGTACATATCAGCTGAGGATGCTGTACACTGAAGGGCAGCAGCTGAGACTGTGAATATTGCAGTCCAAGTGCATAAATTAAGCTTCATTATTTGCATTTTTAGTCCATCATGATGAACTATAAACTAAGTCTGATGAGCGATGCCCCTTTATGGGTACTCTGGATGCACAGTGGGTGGATCAGAATGAGATGCTGATTTTATTTGGATTTCTGCCCTTTTGTCCACGGGACTTCAGTTTTGGCATTGTTTGCCTTTGCTGCAAAGTTCATTTCTGTTTCAGCATCTGTTCATGGACAGGAGTCTGCTTCTGCTTTTTTATGGTACATCTATTGCTGTTTCACCACTGCACATATTTGTTTGCTGCTCCTGCTCCCTTTCTGCAACAGCTACGCTCTTTCTTCTCATGTCTGCTGCACCAGACATATCTACACATAGCCAGGCCTCTGCCTCAAGCATTTAATTTGTTCTAGCAAGGAATGGTCTTCATTTTCATTCTAAATTAATCTCCTTTTTACACAGATCTGTTGTGATAATCTTACTTTTTCTACTGTATTGTATTTAAATTACAGATGCAGAAACAAGACAATAGGGAAAGAAGAAAGGTCAAAAACAATAAAATAAATTGATTTCCTAGCATTTTAAGATTTTTTTTAATCTACTTCTGGTGAAAGGTAGGTGTGGGGGAAGTTTCTTGTTTCCTATTTAATGTCAAGTTATTTGGCATTTGTAAGTATTTGTAAAGCTTATTACAAGGATTCAGCTGCATATCACAAATCTTACAGATTCTAATAGGAAATATCTAAGCAAGTCTGCACAAATATTTGAAAATAAAAAGAAAACATCTATTCTTCAGTGTAGTTTTTCCTTTTTTTACTCTTTTTGGTTTTTTTTTTTCACTTGATTGTTATTAGAAATTATGTCCTACAGCTTCCAGCTTCCAGATCAATATCACAGAATTAAAAGTCTTTCTGTAACAAGCTTTCTGTAAACTGCTCAAAGGCAACTTTCAAGTCTTTCCAAAATACTTTCTCCAGTTGTTTGTGGGTTTTTTTT
>VXAC01000984.1:226918-240242 GCA_013399225.1 Rhipidura dahli
TTTTTTTTTTTTTTTTTTTTTTTTTTTTTTTTTTTTTTTTTTTTTTTTTTTTTTTTTTTTTTTGCTAGAGAAGCTATTTGTTACTGCAAGGTGCAGCAGTATTGAACAGGTGAGGTTTTCATGCAGCACCAGATGCTTCAAGTGCTTGTGTAGCTTCAAGTGCATCTGAGTTTTGCTCCAAGAGATAATAGAAGTGCACTAACCATGATCTGCTCTTTAAATAGCCCCTGCTCACAAAGGAAACTACCTGAGCTGACAAATCAGTGTCAGAGATCACACTGTAAACCAAAGAAACAGCCTCCTGGGCTGAAAGCTACTTAGTCATGCCAAGGGTGATGTTCAGATAAATAACTGTCATCTGCTAATGCTATTTACAATAAAAGCTGGAATGCTGTGGCTACATCTATGATAGCAAACTGGATAATGCTAGGGCTTGTTTTCTTGTTCCCACTTTGGCTGGCACAGTCTGGATCCCTTCCCAGAGTTAAGTTCTCTTATCTGCAAGGCAGCCTGTTGATAACTAAGCTACCAGCTGGGGACAGTTGGAGAACAACTCCTTGCTTTGTGCTGGCTCCCAAATTTTTCCCAAGAAATTTTTGGGAAAGGCTCCATTTGAGGGGCCAGATTTATGCTAATGACTACTCAGTTATGAAAAGAATATGAGCAATGAAATTCCCAAGAGCACCACTTAGTTTATTAGAATATATGTTCCTTCTAATTGTATCCTAAATAAAAGATCTGTTTTCAGGGAAGAAGGTGTTTCTTAAGCTCTCCATTCCAAAAGTTGCTTTTTACAGTCACCTTCCCCTCTATATGTTGTCTGCAGAAAGCAAATGGCAATAAGTTCACATGAAGAACATTGTACTTACTAGTCCCTATATTATATGAAATGTGTGATTTCACCTATGCATCTTTAGAGGCTTCTGAAAAAGAAAAGCAGCCTGAAGTCTGCTGGGAATATGCTAATTAAGAGATGTGATTGAAATGTTAATGAAGATATTCTAAGGCTGACAAAGGAAGATGTCTTAATCCCCCACACTACCACCAGGTCTTTCATTGCCCAGTCACAGCAGAGAGAAATCAAAAGAAATTGAAATAACAGGAGACCCTGCCCATTGTTGGCTGAGTCTGCCCTGTTTCTCTAATGTTTGCAGTCAACAGTGCCATTAAGCTAAAACAGAGCTCTGAAACTTCTCCTGAGCATGCCAGATCAGAAACAGACTTTCAAGGCTAATTAGCAAACCTCAAATGCTCATAACAATGAATTGTTAGCAGCAGCCTTAGAAATTTATTTTTCTTTTAAGCAGTTTGTATCTTTGTTCTGTTACTGCAGATCTCTGTTTTAAGTAAACATGCCATTTAAATCTTGTCTAGAAATAATGTGGATAACCTGGCAAGACATTACTCTTCTGAAAAATAGAATCACAGAAACACATGGTCACAGAATGGGTAAAGCTGGAAGGGACCACAGTGGTGGCCCAACCTCCATACTCAGGGTCATCCTAGAACGCATCACACAGGAATGTGTTGGGATGGCTCTTGAATATCTCCAGTGAGGGAGACTCCACAGTCTCCCTGGACAATCTGTTCAGTGCTTGGTCACCCACATAGTAAAGAACCTTCTTCTCCTATTCAGGTGGAATTTCCTGTGCATCAGTTTCTGCACATCTGTCTCTTGTCCTATTGCTTGGCACCAGTGAGAAGAGCCTGGGTCCATCCTCTTGACACCCTCCCTTCAGACACTTACAGACATGGATGTGGTCCCCTCTCAGTTGTCTCTTCTCACGACTGAACAGGCCCAGCTCCCTCAGCCTTCCCTTTAAGTGCAGTACTGCAGTCTCTTGATCATTTTTGTCACCTTCCACTGGACCTGCTCCAGGAGCCCCATGTCTGTCCTGTGCTGAGGAGCCCAGAACTGCACACACCTCTCCAGATATGGCCTCACCAGGGCTGAGCAGAGGGCAGGATCACCTCCCTCGACCTGCTGGCAATGCCCTCCCTAATGCACCCCAGGGATACCTTCAGCCTCCTTGGCCACAAGGACTCACTGCTGGCTCACGGACAGCTTGTTGTCCACCAGGACCTCCAGATCCTTCTCNGGCCACTCCTCCCAACTTTGTGTCATCAGGGAACTTGCTGAGGAGGCATCTGCCCCTTCATCCAAGTCATTGATGAGTAAGTTAAATGAAGTATCGAATCCTGAAGAGCACCTCTAGCAACAGATCTCCAACAAGATCCTGTGACACTGTTTATGTCCCTCCAGGATCTGCTATTCAGCCAGTTCTCAATTCACTGTCCACTCATGAAGTCCACGCTTCCTGCTTTGCCTGTGATGTTGTAAGAGACAAGAGACATCCTTGAACTGGAAGGAAGTGATCCTTGAATATCAACCAGTCTCTTGGACCCCTCTTCCCTGCAGAACCTGTTTTCATGGGATTGTTCCCAGAAGATCTCCCAAGAGGCTAAAGTTAACTCTCCTGCAGTCCATGGTTACAATCTTACTTGCTGCCCTGCATCCTCCTCGTGTGATACCGAGCTCCACGGTCACAGTCACTGCAGCCAAGGCCGCCTCCCCAGCTTTCACATTCCCAGCCAACCCTTCCCTGTTTGTTAGTATAAGGTTGATCCTTGTGGGATCCTCTGCTACCTGTGTCAGAAAGTCATCAGCACTTTCCAGGAACCTCCTGGAGTGTTTGTGCTTTGCTGTCTTGCTTCTCTAGCAGATATCAGGGCAGCTGAAGTCCCCCACAAGAAAGAGCCAGTGCCTGTGACTTTGAGGCTGCTTCAAGCTGCCTTCATTGGACCTCCTTTGTGGTGTTCAGTACCTGAATGGGATTATACACAGCACTCAGCTGGCAAAAAAGGAGGACCTCCACTGAGTTTAGAGCTGGTAATGCAGTTTTCTAGTAGAGGATCAGTTTGAAATCAGAGCTAACCAGGAAAGGATTTTTTTGGGCAAGAGGATCTTAGTGAGAAAATATTCAGATATATTGGTGACTTTAAAAATGCACTTATATTAATTTGTCTGTGTAGTAGATGTTCCTGAAAATTTTATGTATTGGGTTACTCTGTGGCTTTGGGGGATCTTGCCAGCTTTTGTTCCTGAAATTAAAGGAAGACAAAACTTTATTTGCTTTGTGAGCCTGTACTAGTAGTCTGGGGCTGCATCTCTGTGAATTGCATCTCTGACGTGACTTGTTGGTGCTGAGAATTCGAAGACCAGGCTACAGATTTTTTAAGGAAGGTGTGTTATTTAAGACTACACCTAGTGCAGGCCATGGACTAAAACCCCACTAATATTTGAAACAGGTTAGTTGTGCTTTTGGTGTCCATCTTTCAGTTTAATTTCATCTGAAAGGGATTCAATCTTAGATTGCTACATAGTGTGAAACAAGTGATGTGGTACATGGGAATGATTGAACTATTTTCTTCAAAAGCACACTCCTGATGTGAACTAAGCCACCAATACAAACACACTCTGACCTTGAACTGTTGTGAAAACAGAGTCTCAAAATTTATCAGAGATGTCATGGAGATTTTGATGTCATTATTCATTGAAATGAACAGAAACAAGGGACCTAAATCCTTTAGAAAATAATTCTAAACCAACCATAATATCCTTTGCCGTCTTACATCTCTCTTTGGAACCCTCCAAATAGCATGTGAAATAGGAACAACAACAACAAAAAATATCTCATTTTGCTGTACTAAAATTACAGAAAAATTAGTAAAGCAAATACAGTCAAACTAATATTCTCATGTCTGTCATTTAAAATTATCTGATGCTGGTAAGAATTTGTGTGGACCACTGGGATTTTTGGTTGGTTCACTGAATTGAGTGTAGATTTTTGTTGCTCTTCTTTGCTTTAAATTCTTTATGTAGTTGACCTTTCTGGCACAGCAGTTTGGGACCACCCCTGATGAAATGTTATTAATATCTTAGCACAGCTACATTAATAATCCAGAGGAAACACAGCTAAACATGCTCTCTCCAACTTGCTCAGTGGCTTAGCACCAGCGGTGTGCACAGCTTGTGTAGGTGACCTGTTTTCAGCAGGTGCCCTGGATACCTTCATTCCCCATGGTGAAGGAAAGGTGATTCTGTTGGCTGCATCATCTTGGACTGACACCATATTCAAGGCAGAAGATGTTTCTCACCACAACTTCCGTAAGCTCAGGGTAGCTGACTTTGCTGGAACATTGGTTACAGTGGATGCTCTGTGCATCTGAAAACTCAGTGTCAGATTTACACAAACCTCTGAGTGACTGGGCAGTTTAGAAGATATGCTGAAAGAGATCTGAAAACTGCACACAGATTCTCTGGCAAGGCCAGTGAGAGAGTACTGAGTGTTCTGCCTTCCAGTCCTTTTTCCAGATTGCAGCATGGATTACTTCATCTTAATAGCTCGTATGAACTGTTAATATTATTAACATTTATTAACCCCTCTTGCAGACTGTTAATTAAATAATGCACAGTCAAACCTTAATTCCTTTGGTGCTGACTAAATATCTCTTCCACTTGACACAATTTCATTTATCATTACCCTGTGTCCCTTGTGTTTAATTTTCAGATGAACTAAATGACTGTATTTGGTATTTAAGACACCACATTAAAAACGGCTGTGAACATAACAAACATAAGCAGCGTTACCAAGAGTCGTCACAGTGAAGCCAATAAACAAACCTGACTGTAGGAAATTGCATCCTCAAAAGTGTGAGGAAAGAACCTTGAGTAAGTCTGTCTTTTAATTTAAACGTATGAAGAATAACAGTTAATAAGCTGCTGCTGAAATGTGGCAATGTTCTCCACATGTGACAGGTTTAAGCTTACACATAAATGCTGGAATGAATGGATGAGCTGATTGCCCAAAATGTGATCCTAAGTTATGGTAACCCTTTACCCCAGCTTGGCTTTCTACTTTATCATGCAGCTGTGAGCCCTACCAGAGCTAAAGGAATGACTTGATGGATGTGCTTTTGAAGCAGCTCAGCTAATGCTCCCATAAACCTTGGGGAAGTATGCAAATGAGTTGCTCTTCTGGATGCTGCTAAAAGGCACTATTAATAAATAGAAAATAATTGTTTGGCAAGCAAGATAACCTTTTTTGTGGTTGTTGTTGTGCAATATCAGAAGTTTTTAAAGTGCTGGTAAGAGGAGCACTGGGAGAGGGTGCTTCCCCCTCTGGAACTTTGCAGCATGTTCTGGAGCTGGCTTTAAAGGTCGGCTATAGTAAAGAAAGAGAAGATAGGTTCAAGGATGAATAAAATCTGCCTCCTAGCTAATCACCCTCTCAGTTGTCCTTTGGTAGATCTGGTTTTTTCCCTATCTATTTTGTCCCAGCTGTGATCCTTGGGATCATGATTTTCTGTACCAAGGTTGGAAAGGATGGAGAGAAAACAGAAAACAGATAATGTTTATCCTACAAAACAGAAGATTGCCACAAAGCAATCATTTACCAGTTTTTCCTTTTCTTTCACAAACGTTACTGAAAAAAAGCTTTGCCATCCCAAAAGTAAAAATACGTGTGGTGAAATACTGAGAAAAGTACTGCACAAGAGCAGAGCTTGTTGTGTTGTTGTATCTCACAATTCAAGATGGAAAAGGGCAGAGAAGACTTTCTTCATGTTGCTGCTTTTATCTGTGTTAAAAGATTTACAGAATCCTTTCTTTTGGCACTTGATCACCCTAGCTGGCAGTAGAAACATGGGAACTTCATGAACACAGAAAATCAGAGGAGTAGAAAAATGGCTCTGCAGTCCTACTGGGATCCATTACCATGGCAGCTTGGCCTCTCACACATTAAGTAATGTTCCTTGTTTTTTTTTCCCCCCCTTTTATAGCCAACACCAGCACAGTGAACACAGAGTACAGAAAAGGCAGCCAAGCATTCAGAAATTAAGGGAAAATTAAGTTTTGACCCACGAGTTTTCTAGACTTTGCCTCGGTGTTTCTAGCCAATCCTGCAGTGCTCCACTTGTCTGTCTACACTAAAGCTCTTGCAGTTACTGAAATGGAGGCAGAGCAAAACAGATCCTGGGGGCAGAAGAACAAGTGCACTGCTACATGAAATGCCTTATTTACTACCAAAGGCATGGATTTGATATTGGAACTGATAGTAACATTTTAAAGTAACTTGCATGTAGAATTTCAAAATGGATTTTTAAAGAATACATTTCAGAAAAATGCAACACTGAAATCCAAAATGTTTTTAATTTTGCCTTTTGATTTTTGGATTTTCACTCCTTCCTTCCCTTTACTGAATCCTACGCCTTTTTTGTTAGCAGAGCTTAATAAGATGTGCAATACTCCAGGAAAGGAAGGGAAGGGGAGACAATGCAAGGCAAGAGATCTTCAAAGGAAGGGTTTCAGCCATCATAAAGGCTGCAAAATTGCCTTTTATTGGAAAAAAAATAATTAAAAGTCATGTAAACCTTTCTCAGTTACAGTGACACTATAATTTTATGACTTTCACTTGGCTATGTGATTGTGAGCTGACAATCCTGGCCATTTTCAGCCTATACCTTAACTGCACTTTATGCTATTAACAAAAAGATTTAAAATTTTTTATTCTTATACTTGCTACCATAGCTGCTTTCAAACACATTTTACTGGAATTTATATTAGCAGATTTTCTTTTCCACTATTATTTTCTAAAATTTAAATATTATATGACTATTATTTGGAATGCACAATTATATACACAGGAAAGATAAGAAAATGAGTGAGAACATCTTGTTATCAATAACTGAAAAACACTTTTCCTCTAACCCAGACCAGATACATGGTATATAGTGGTCACATATTTGATATTGCACTCTGGTCAACTGTATATTTTTGTATGAAAATCCAGTCATGAAGTCAGTCCACAGAGTACAGTGTGACTTGATTAAAGCTGACAGTGAAATAATCTTTCTTTACCTATAGTGAATGCAATCATGAGCTGTTCCTCTCAATTTCTCTTTCTTGCCTTTCTGCACTTCTCTTTTTCTACCAATTTTTGTGAATTGTAAAATTAAATTTTCATTCATTGCATTCAAACACCCCACATTAGAAATGAAAATAAGAAAAACTCATTGTTCTGTCAGTGCCTTTTCTAGGAATCCAGTGGACACTGGGTGGTCTCACTGATGCTCCCTCCGGGCTGCCAGACCTTAACACCAGATGGGAAGAGTGTCCCTGCCAGTAAGTAACAACAGGGGACTTTGGCAGCTGCAGGAAAGTACTGCACCTTTAGCTGTTCCCTTAAACAAAGCTCACTGGGCAGCAGGGCTGGTGAGTTCAGCAGGGATGACACGGGAAACAAAGCTGAAACAGAGCAGGAGGTATCAGCCAGCAAACGTGCCTGGGAAGAGAGTGAGGTTGGGAGATATGGGAAGTGGGACTGCCTCTTGAGAGAGGGTTTGGGTGTCACCAAAAGAAATTATTTCACCTCTGTTTGGCCTAAAAGGCCTGGACATCTGGAGAAAACATGGTTATCTTTGTGGTTCTGTGAAATCTCACTTCTTCCAGCACAACAAGACGCTAGTATTCCAGACTTACCCAGCCATGAATATATGTTTTGAGAAGTCACAAATTTTTGACAACAAGGTATTCTAAGATCATCTGGTGTAAATATTGGAATTATGTTGATTTATAGCAGATGAAAAGTTTGTGGTTTTATTATTATATTTATTTTTTTACACTAGCAGCACTTTCAATTCAAGTGATATGACAAGAAGACTGAATTTTTCCATTACAATTCTTACTTTTGTAGCTACCATTTTTTCCTGTCTTTCTCTGCATTTGAAAAAACAACAAGGTTTACATCACCAAAAATATCATTACTTTGCCGAGAGTAGTTAGTCTTTATTGTAAACTTTAAAATCTAAATACCTGGATTTCATATTTAAAAATGAACATTGTATCATATAAGTAGATTAAAAATTTCAAAAGTTTATACTTTGACAAAAGGAGTAAGATTACTTTAATAACTATTAGAACTATGGCCTTAAAAATGTTCAGTTTAAGTGCTGTTAAAATACAAATGTCACTGGATGTATTCCACTGTTTAAAACTAATTTCATTTGAGTAAATTAAATATATACCATTCTTCCTCTATAAAAGTTAACAGAAACTTATAGCTTGTTAGGTACTTTTAATATGATTACACACTTTTACTGGATGTCTTGTTCGAGCATCGGCTTGTGTCTCATTGCCTACCTGCTAAAAATTTTAATATTTTTAATATAGGTGACTTGCACTCTGTAGGATTGAGTCTAATGCTCGATATTTATTTTTTTTTAACTCTATCTCACTGCCTACATTAAAAGTAGAGTATGAAATCTGGCCATTTCAGCTTGTACAAGCAAAAACCAGTTGGTTAATTATGACAGTCAAAAGAAAAGGCTGGAGAAGTTTGGTCATAGGTACTGATTCAGAAAGATGAAACTTCCATAGTTTGAAGAATTAACTGGTATGTTGAGAAATTACTGTATAGTGCCTATGCAATAACACCACAAATATAACAGAACTTTAATGGAACATGGAATTAGAATCATATGGAGTTAGAATAAGCCTGGAGCTATCTATACAGCGATGAATAAATCCCACAAAATCCTTTTTTGGAGTAGTCCTTTTGCTTATCAGGATTTTGACAAAATGCTCCACCATGATTTCGAGCATACCATAGGTGTTGTGAAAATCATCTTTCTTTTGCCACTCCAACATTTCTGTTCTTATAGCAGCTAATGAAAATTTAGAGGAAGTGGGGAAAAAAAGGGAAAAATAATGGAAAAGTAATTATAAGCTTTCCCATCTTTTCTCTGTGATTCTGAAAGTTGGAAGAAATAATCAGATATTCAGAGATAACTTTATTTCCATCTGTTTTCCATCAATGACCAAAATTCTTCGGAAAACATGAGGGGAAATATTGTAGGAAATGTTAGTTTTGATCTAGCAGGCTGTGGTGGTTTTGTGGCATGCTGATTTAGTGATGTAAGAGAAGTTAATTCTAAGTATTTTGGCTGTATTGTTAAAACGGTTTTTCATGCTTTGGTTTTCGGAGGTATTTGAGGTAATTAGGTAACAAAACATAGCAGTATGATCAAGACATTCATTTGGATGCAGTTAGGGGCCGGGATAAAGTCTTTTAAGTACAGAAGATATGCTTTCCTGAACACAAGTTTATGCAAATGGTGCTACATGCAAGCATTTTTTAATAGTAAGGCAGGATGTCTGTAATTTTTGCAGCAGAAGAAAGAACTCAGCATCTAATGCTAAAAACATTACCTTTCAAAGAGGGTTTCCTTTGATCTTGAACCCTGGGATTGAAATCGTACATGATAAGAATTTGATATTTAAGGTTTTAATTATTTAAGTCCTTCTTATTTTTAAATTTTCTGGACAGTGTATCTCAGGAGCATGTAACTTTGAAATGTTACGCCAATTGATTAGAATTAACTCAAGTAAAAATACTGAACCATGACATTTAGAAATGTAATCTTGATTCTGCCTAGCTGTTTCTGGCTGGTATCTGAAGTATATGCTATAAAATTTAGTCCTGATGACAGCACCAGAAAGAAATCCCTAAAACACTTGTTTGGTTTGGGTTTCTTTTTAGGGTGTAGAGCAAAACTAGTTTCAGCAAAAGTGAAACTTACCATGTTAAAAGGCTGATAACTCTTCTTTCCTTAACGTTTAAAATTTACTATCTCGAAAGACAAAATAAGATGTTTCAAGAAAATCTTCATGACCCTGAGCTTTTGCAACATCTGCAGGTTTTGTTTTTAATGCTCCCATCTCAGTCTCTGACCCACGCTTGTGGGTAAGTCCATTTCCCCTTGTACTCAGCTCAGCCTCCCCGCAGATCTCTGCTGCAGCAGCCTCGCAGGAGTCGGTGAGGGGTTGCACACCGTAACATGCTGGAAGCAGGTGTGAGCTGCACCAAAGCCAGAAAGGCAAAGTCGAGCTGCCCTTAGATCCAGAGCCTGTGCAGCCACCCAAACAAATCCCTCTGTCTGGATTTTCAGGTTAAGGAAAAACTACTGCTGAAAGTTTTGGAAATAAAAGACATCCAATTTTAAACACTGTTTTTGACTTTTTTCTTATTCAGCTACTACATGGGGCTAGCCGATTTCCTCAGGAAAATGGAAAATGAAAATGAAGGTTGGAATATTTATAATTTTCCCAGGCAACAGACTCTGAGATTTTTGAAGACCTCTAGAATGGCATATCAGTGCTATCATAGCTTCCAAAATAGAGATAGACAGGACAAGCACATGCACTGCCTCACAGCCAGTGTAGGAACTCCTCTAGGCTAAAATTCAAGTAACAGCAGTTTAGGACATAGGTTTAGAAATCTGAAATCTTTCTCTTTGTGATGTTTTGAAGAAGATCAAAGTATTTACCTCAGATATGTAAGGCCCATTTTTACACAGGCCAAGGACATTTTTAGTACTTCCACAAGCTTTAAAACAACTGCAACTATCATTAGTTGTGCTGCTAAAAACTTTAATACTGCCACCATGAGATAATGGGAGTTTAAATCCAAGATTTCGTCAAGCCAATGGCTTTGCCTTTTATTCTGTAAATTTTATCCCAAGTCCTTAATTTCTGAGTGTTTTTTAGTTGGTGTGTGACAAACACTATTTTTTAGGCTGAAAATCCTCTGCTCTGGTACCTTGTGCATATTCTTGTGGACAAGATATATTAAGCAAAAAAGGTCTTTAGTAGAGGAAAAACTAGATTTTTTTATTTTAAGATAATTTTGCCTGTATGCAGGGTTTTTTTAATGTTTTATTTCCTTGAAAGTATAAAATGGGAAAAACAATGATGAGAAAGAAAATAATGAGGAGGAAGACTGCAAAACCAGGATGTTTCAGTGATAGAAGACTGAACCCTTGACAGTATGCAGACTGAGAACAGCCTCCTGCAAAGCATCGTCCTTCTTTTTCAAATCCCTTGTTTGCATTTGCAGACAGTCATGAGCACGTTTCTTCTGCATGTGGCTATGCAGAAGATGAGATGGAAGGGGCATTGTTTGTCCCAATGATGTACCAGGATTTCCTCCCTCTCCTTGCCAAGTTAGCTGGTTACAGTGTCTGTAGCTGCATTCCTATTTTGACTTTGTTTTCTCAGAATGACTATTACAGCCTTCCTCCTCTCTCAGTTGGGAATTAATGATTTTCTCAGCTAAAGCAAAAAAAAATGAGGATCTGTTCTACTGTGGGAGTTTAAGCACAGCAGGTGTGTGTATGTGGGTACAGGGTACCAGGACTTCTTTTCTAGGTTTGAAAGAGAAGCCACCTGGAAAGAGCTGAGAAAAAAGACAACAGTTTAAGTTTCACATCAGGTTTCTGAATATAACTCTCCAGTGTCTCTTTTATAGTTTTTTGTTATCTCCCATCAGCCCACTTTCTTATTTTTTCATCTGGCAGCCCCTTTGCATGCATGTGAATGACGATTCAAATGTTTCAGAAGCTGTTGTTTTCAACTTTTATTAATGTTTTCCAACTCATTCTCTTGTTTTCCTACTGACAGGCTGCCAAAATCACCCTCTGGTTTATTCTAAAAGGGTCTGGGTAGAAGAAATTGGACCTAACATTTGTTGCAGATAATTATTTGATCAGGTCTTTGTCACAGAAAATATTTGAGAGCCCACACATCTCAATTTCTTAGCAGCCCACAACACAGGACTATCAGAACTTTTCTTTCATTAAGTTTAAGAAGCACATTGCTAGATGAAAGATACTTTGATTAATTGGGTAACATACTCAATTCTACATAATTTTTGGTTGATTCTTGTGCTTCAGCTTTGACTGTATTTAGACCATGTCCAAGAGCATACACCATTCTCTCTTGCTTCTGGGAATAATACACTGTAGTGGTAATCAAATCTGAATTGTTTCATCCCCAATGCCATTCAATAAAGCATTAGCAGTAACAGCCTGCCAAAGAACATTTCTGCCAAGTTCCAAATCTAGATCTTGAATGAAGCAAAGCTCAAAAAAAAAAAAATATTCCAAGAAACCAGCCAGGGATTGTGCTCTGATTACAATCTATTTTGGGGTAGGATTTCAGGAATTTAATAACTGCTGTGTGAATACTCATAGATATAGACATGATCAATAAAGTTCATACTTTATGTTTTCCACTTGTGAAGTTTGGTTGAATTTGATTTATGATTTTTTTCCTAGCAGCCTGGGACACAATATTACATATTTACAACAGACAGTCATTTTATAGTATTTAATTTAAACAATACTGGGATATTTTACAAAAGTTGAGGCCACTAAAACAAATCCTAAGTCATGTAAAAAAAAAAAATCTTGCTGGAAAAATAATTGACATAAGAAGAAAATAGAGACCATAAAGTGTAGGAGAAAAAAAGAATAGTAGATTTTAAAATTGTGGGGAAAATTAAACAATCATTTTTTGCAAAGCCCACCATATAGGAACTAGATAAAAAAGGGAACACATTGGTGCCTCACAGAGGAGCATAGGGTTAAGGAAAAAATAGAGAATATGAATATCTAATTGTAATACCTTCTATAAGGAGCACCTTACCAATTCTTCTGGCTTTCTAAGAACACAGGCATTTCTTCTGGCTGTGGGATTCTAGATGGTCAGTTAAAATTGGAAGTAAGGAAAAAGCCAACCAACCAAAAACCAAGGAGACATGAGAGGAGAAAGAGGGTGAAGAAAGGAAGGTAAGGCCCAGGCAGAGTAAGATTCTCCAGTGCTTATGGTAATACCATACTTTTTTCTTTTGGTTCTTGACAATATTAGAGTTGTGTGCTGTTCCAGGGGTTCAGCTGATCTTTTACTCCTCACCTTGCTCACATTCATGAATTGAAAGTGTTCAGGAAGGAAGGTTGGTTGCAGCAACTTGATAGAATTAATTATTATTTTTTTAATACTTATTAACCACTACTCTTTGGGTAAGTGAACTTCAGCTACAGGTTGCAATAATCTCACTGGTATGCAAATTGGCATCTATTACATTTTTAACTCATAACATTTTTGTTCAAACACCAAACCTTTGCTTGCAAGCCTTTCTGTCCCCATCTGGTACACCCCAAAACCTTTAATTAGTCCACACATGTGAACATCTACTGGGATGTTTTTTCAAACTTTGTTTGCACCTGTCAACACCTGAACGAGTTGAGGCTCAGTGCTGGAGCGCAGGTGAAGTGTGTGCTGGGTGATTATTTTCAGCAGCAAAGCTAGGGTAAGGGTCTTGGTGTAAAGGAACTGTAGGTCATTAAACAGCATCATGTACTCCAGAGGTCATGCATTTCCTGGGAAACATCTTGCCAGGAGAGATATGATGCCTTAAGAGGCCAC
>VXAC01001013.1:0-30755 GCA_013399225.1 Rhipidura dahli
CCCGCCGCCACCGCCCGCCGCCACCGCCCCGCGAAGTTGCGCGCGGTTGTGGAAAGCGGGGGCGCCGCGCCCGTCCCGCCCCATCGGCGTCCCCGGCCCCACGCGGAGCTCAGGCATGGAGGAGGTGGTGCCCCATGTGGCTGCACTTGTCAGGGGGAAACTCCTGCGCTTGGATTTGGTGGAAAGGCAGGATAAAAAACCCGAGTCGCGAGGGTGCGAGTGGGAGAGGTGTGGGAAGGCGACCAGCAGCAGCAGCAGCATCCCGGGCCGCCGGTCTCGGATGGGGTCCCACCCGCGACCGACGGACCCCAGGTGGAAATCCCGGAGGTTACGCTGGGCTCTGGCCGGTGGCACCCGCCGTCTTGGGCTGGCTCTCTGCGGGCGGGCCCCGGGAGCTGAGTCCCGCTCGGAGCCACCATCGGCTGCGGCTGCCCCGAGGGCCGGCGAGGACCCGCGGCTGGGGCCGGCAGAAAGTGCCAGGATCTCTAGGACGGATGGGTGCTCATTGTCACAAAGCTGCGTAGATAAGGAGGCAAAGTGCTTAAGAGAAGTGTGTGACTAGGTTTTCCCATGGTCCTGTTTTATCCTTGTAGTCGCCTCAGTTTTCTGCACGCTGATAGGAAATGATACTTGGAGATCAACATACGTTTCCATTACATAGATGCTTATTTTACAGACTAGATCAATCCTGTATTTAAAAGTTGAACGTGCCTTTAGTTATTGATAACATATTTTATACTACATTATTTTGTACAACCGTGATATTTTATAGATCAACATTTACAGATCTACAGTTCTTGATGTCATTATAAACAGAAAAGTCACTTTGCCTTCTGAATGAAACACCAGAAAAAATAGCCTGAATTTGCCAATTCTAACGCACTTCAAGGGTTTGTTTGCTGTTGTATTATGTTCTTGTCCAGTGATTTCTGTAGACAGTAGCATACTTGTTTTTATCAATTATTCTAGTTACCTTCAACACCGCAGAAAAAGTTTGCCTGTTCTCAGTTTGTCTTGTTTTCAGAATAGGACACCAGTAGTTCCTAAGCTCGTAAATACAGTTCATTGAAACTACAATAGTATCTTTTAGGTGGTTTTGCTGTGTTTGAACCTTTGGAATGTAATAAACTAGAGTTGTGTTTGGGATTTTTTTAGTATTCATATATTATGTCAAATATCACAAAAGTAGACTCTAAATTTTTTCTCATCCATGCCTTGTAGTTTGGGTTTGGTTTTTTTCCTCTTAAATATATATCTACTGATGTACAAAAAATATTTTACAATTCTGTGTTTGATAAATGATCTTTTCAGAACCATAGCTGCTTTTTAAAACCACAGTAACAGAAAATGCAATTTGTTTTACATTTTTAGTAATTTTGAAGTTGTTCTTCCTTGCATCTGAGGCTCCTTTCTTGCACCTTTAATCCTTTTTACCCTCCCCCCACCCTCAAAAACATTTCTATAATTTTAAATTCTTTTTTCTTTTTTTTTTTTCCACCCTGTAATCCTCTAACTCTTGGGAAAAAAGGCCAACAAAAGATAGTAAGATGCAAATAGAAGGAAATTTCTTTTCTTGCTGCTTTGAATGAACTCCATGCCTTGCCAAAGTTAGTGGCAATAGTCCCACTGACTGAATAGATAAAGTTTCAACCTTTGTCTTATATCCAAAGATTCCAAATGGCTTTTGCAAAGCTGGGCAGGTATTCTCAGAATCTAGAGTAAATGAAGTGATAGGGAAAGTAACATCACAGCATACCAAACTTTCCGCTGGCTGAAGAGCCAACAAAAGCATAAGCGAGGAAGAAGACTAGACTGATGGGTTTTTTTTCAGTGACTTTATTCATTTGCATTTTTCTCAGTGACTTTATTCAGAGGGGATACGGCATTCAGGACCTAAGTGTCTTGTGTTCTTCTTCCCACACCTAGAAGAAACAGGCTATTGATAATATTAATGGAGAAAAATGTATAATTTCACTGATTCAAGTGGTTTGGCTCAAAAAATCCAGTCCATCTTCTACTGAAACCAGTGGAATGGTCTTCCTAAAGCCATTGTGTGCACTGGTCATCCACAAGCACATATGTTGCTGTATTTCATGTCTCATCACTCTACAGATAACTTTACTTGAATGTAACTTTGGAGTAAAATCCACTAAATTGACAACAGCTTTCCGAAAGAGGAAAAAGTGGCACAACTCTAAATTCCCTTGAAGGGAAAATTTTGAAACAGTAAATACTGTTCTGTATCTTGAAAAAACCACTCATAAATTAAGGCCCTAAGGTCACTGCCCTTTAACATCTATGAACTTACCTGTTTGTCCTTTATAGAACACTGCCCACATTATTTTTCTTTGCTACAATAGGTGAGAACATCACATCATAATATTTACCTTCACAATACTGTGCCGTGGCAATTACTCTTCCCATGTAACAGATTAGGAATCTGGCATAATAAGGTACAGAAATTAGCATGTTCAAAGCCAAGACTGGCACCTTAACAAAGGCCAGTTTGTTCTGTTTAAAATGATAAAAAGAATATAGAATATATCAGTATCCTTTATGTATCACTCAAGATCACAGGTAATATGTATATTATGCAGTACACACTACTAAGAATTCTTACGAATTAGCTACTTTATCAAGCTACCACCAAAAAGAGAAGAAAAAATATATTATCTGAAGGAAAAAGAAAACTTTTATAAGTTTGTTAAACTAACATCATTATCAAGTGAGATGTACAGTAGTGATGGCAGCCCCTTGTCCTTATGCAGTTACTCAATTAGAGTGAGATTTATTAAAAAAAAATTGCAGCATTCTTTTTGGTGCTTTTAGGGTGTTTTATTTCTAAAAAGAATATAAATAAGTAGTGACAGACCAACAGAAAGTGCTCTAGTTTGGTATTTTACTCCCAACTTTAAAAATTTCCATTTAAAGAAAAAATACATGCTATTCTTTCAATGTATTACAAACTGTTTATTTGTAACAGGGGTGACAGATTTAGTAGATTTCAGTCAGAAAAAAACAGGATGAAAAATTTTCCAATACCTTTTTATATTTACTTGCCACTGCTAATACATGAACCAGTTAAAATTTTAAAAAATTAACTCATCTAAAGTGAAACATTTTAGAATTACTGATTTTTTCAGAGCTAGTTCTTTCTATTCCACTTACAGTTTCAAAAACACTACATAGAAATGGCCAAACAGCAATCATAATGGTGCAAAAAGGCTTCCTTGGTTTTAGGATTAGATTATCCTTTTCAGTCATACCATTTTTTAAAATCAAGCCTTTAAAATTCCTGCTCATTTTATCATGCTCAAATACACATGAATCATAATTTCAAATATTTATATTTAGGAGGAGGCATGTACTCTGTAGGGAGGTGAGTTATAACAAGATACAGGAGTCCTCAGTCACAGGCAGTTTAACATCTATATCTGATTATTATTCTTGGGAGCATAGTACTGCTATCATTCAACCATTAATTTTATTTCCCAGTGTTTATGATGTTATCCTATCTGGAGATCAGTGTTTGCACAGACTCCAGCTATTCATTTCACTTGTAAAAATGTTCCCCTTTTTATGTTAGTTTCATTTGAGGTATGGAAGTCTCTAATTTGTGGGTATTTTTCAGCATCTGCGGAGAGATGAAAATTTAAGAGCTGAAGCAGCATGAAAAGAAGGAACGTTTGTAACTGGAGAGTGTTGCATTTGCAGCAGTGTTTCCCTTACCTCTGTCCTCTGAAGCTCAATTTCTGTGCACTCTGAGGCTGGAGTGGCTGGGTTCAGGCAGTAGGACCCTTACATCTCTCTCTTTCTCAAGCTAGCCAAAAGCTCCTGCTGCTTTTAATTTTTACACAGCCAAGTTGTGCTGCAAGGTGTGCCTCAGGTTTCTTGAGAATTCTAGTAAGAAATTGGAAATACTCCTCAATAGGATTTTGGGCTACTATGAAATAGTTTGGAGAGATGTTTCTGTTACTGTGATCCAGACTCAGCTATAGGAAGCAAACATTACTGGGGAGAGAAAGACTGAAGATATGCTTCTTCATCTTCAACTATTCTGTCTTCTGTCTCATAATCTTACTTGGTTTTTGAAACTCTAATTCTTGCTTACTGTTTTAGCTGGTTTACTGCCTTTCCTTTTCTCGGTTCCTAAGAGAAAAGTGTCTTATCTGTGTTCTCTTAAATACATAGTCTAGAGGGAGGTAGCATAAAAAACACCTAACAGCTGGAAAATAGGAGAAGCCACAGGATTTGCTTCAGACTAGATCTGAAAATATTGTTGGGGGAAGGGAAAAGCACAGGTGTGAGAGTGGTAAGAAGGGATTTGGAAAGTAAGAAAAAGATGTTTAAGAACAGATGCTGAAAAGAGGGGAAAGTAAAGGTTGAGAGCAATTGGGACAGGATCTCTCCAGGATGAAGTTGTGCTCTGACATGGTTTTTATAAATGTTTGATAAGTCAGTCCATAATTCAGCCTTTCTAGGTACTGATAGATGTAATTCTTGCCTTCTGTTGCCTTGGCATACATGCAAAAAGCAGATAGTTTTTGTTTTGCTTTGCAAACATTGAGAATTACTAAGAGCATGGATTCAAGCTTCACAGTGCTTTATTGAGGCTAAATAAATGAACATGCCAGGAGAGATAAAGCAAAGTATCTGTTGTACCCTGCCCCAAAATTCCCACTCCACACTCGATAGGAGTGATTTTCAACTGTTGTGTAGGAATCAATCTGGCACATTAATGCAAATAATTATGGGGTATACCATCACAGATGTGTAAGAACAATTAGTGAAATACATGTGGTTATAGAGACATGGTTATCTTTTAGGGATTCCTGTACTTGGGCTAGGTAACCCACTTGCTTAATACAGCCACCTGTCTCCTAGATTAATTAGAGAATGAAGATTAACAATGAAGGAGTGGAAAAGGATGACTATGGTAGATGGAAGGGCTGGAGCAGCATAATGTACTGTAGGGATTTGGGAATATGGCGATTAATAGACTAAGGGAGAGAGAGAATTAGTATGGAAGAGGGAATTATTGTGTAATAAAGGGAAAATTATGAGTGGTGAAAAAACTCTGAATTTGAGAGGCTGTCTATGTTCATGTGAGAGCATGAGCGATACCAAGGCACAGTGGGACCTTTTGAATGTTACAGTAACACCTGTAGATATTATTATAGATGTTTTTCAGAATAATACCTGTAAACTCATGATATTTGTACTTAAAAAATTTATACCTCTGACTGTACCCAGAATCTGCAGTACTGATGTCAAATTGTAGTTTAGGTCTTCTGCTCCATTAGGGGTCTTTGACTCTGAAATAAGTCAGTGTACAAAGGACCACTCCAGCACCAGGATCAAAGTAAAACCTCAGAGGAGGTGATGCTAATTTTTTTGAAGGATTTGGCAGCTTTGTTGACCAAACATAACCGTGCTGTCCAGTCAGAGTCCTGAATATTTGGGATGCATGATGGACTTGAGAAACAAGTGTTTATGGACAATGTGCAGTAATAAACATTATACTTCCATTTAATGTCAGCATCTGTATTGACAATGACTGTTACATATAAAAGAAATCCTTTAACAACCCCTCATAAGGAGTATATCTGGATCTGTGTAGACCCAGCGTGTCCTCATTCCAAGGGAGAAAGAAGCTCTTCAGCCTCTGTGAGCTGCCTGCTCTCCATTATGGCACCCCTGCCTTTATTTAGCACTTGTGCAAACATTTGGTCCTTCTTTTCCTTTCCAGTGCCATCCTCAGCTCTTACGAAGCTCTGTGGAGAAAACATACCTTCTTCTGAGGTGAGGAACTATGAAAAGTGTATAGACAAAAAGGATATACATACTCTCCTAATTTTAAGTAATTTTAGGACATAAGGTAGGAGCAAACTGCAGGTGTTTATTTTCTCTCCTTTTAATGTAGATTTAGCTCAAACCACTTACCACAGGAAAATATAGTAGTTTCATTTTTTCCCAGTATTATCTGGGCAGGTAGGCTAGCTGTGTGCAGACTTTTGAAAAGCATTCTTTCTTAATAGTGAGAAAACTCACTGAATTCAAGTATATGGCTGTTCCTGTGCATATAGTGAAGAGCAGAGTGACTACCCTTCATTGTGAGACTGTGCTGAAAATACTATACAAAAATAAAGATATGTGTGGATGCATGTATCTACCAGTAAAAGTGGTAATGATGTCATAAGCATTCCACCTGCCCTAGTCTACTGTAGAATATTTGGCCAAGATTTTAGCTTTCTCAGTAGCTTTGTGTCAGTGAGACTAGTGGTTCTTGGTGACATCAAAATGCACATTGATTAAAATCCTTTGTCAGTCAGCAACCTGTGAGAATTTTCAATAGTTGCAAGCTGGGTTGAATACACTGGTTCTAGACAGATGATAGGACATTTCTTGAGAGGAAATTCTGAATTGCTTACCTCCCATTTTAGAAGTGTGCAAGCAATGAACAAAAAATATTTCCATTATTCTAATGGTGGTTTTCACTAGATGTTACTAGCAAGATGTCTGTATCAGTCAGTTCACCTGACTTAAGGAGTGTGCTCTGTTGCTTAGAAGGTATTTCTGCCTAGCCCACAGCTAAGGGTAAGTAAGGTAAGTATAGATTAGACAACACTTAGCAGAATTTTGCAATTATTCATTATATTATCTTCTTTTCTCCTACTCAAAGTGGTAGGGAGGCTACTGGGAGGTTTAGAAGTGAGATAACATAATAGATGCTGTCACTGCACTGACAGCAAAACCTGCCATTCCCTGTGTCTCCTATTCTACAAATCATACTGCATCAGTAGGAAAGAAAATTCAATTTCTTCCAGAAATGGAGGCTTAGACAAGAGTGATCTGGTCAGTAGCAGTGTAGTAACAGAGTGGGGAAAGAGAAGAATAAAGGTGTCAGCACCTTTGATTAATTAGTTTGACCACCATCTGTGACACATTCTTTAGACATGCAGTCTACTTGTGTAGATAGGTACATACATATCAGATGCAAATAAAGATGTGTTTTCAACTACATTCAGACAAATTCCATCACCTTTTTGTCAGCTTCTTAAATCTTTTCCAGTTGTGCATATCTCAGCTATGTTTTTGCAGTACTATCTGCAACTACTTTGAAGCTAATCTAGATTCTTTCATGAACAGAGTTTTATCTGAACTGAATATAGTGTGTTCAAGAGCTGGGCTGAAATGTAGCATGGAACTTAAAATACTGAACTACAGCAAAACAAATGCCACATTTGGTGAGCTTTCATACAAGTCACTTGTATGCTCTTTACATACAGTGTTTATTAGCCAAGTAAATTTGAGAAAAAAATAACCTGGGTCTTACTGGTTTTTCAAAACAAAATAAATCCACACTTTTTAAAATTTCATATACATATCTGAAGATAGTGAAATATAGAAACAATTATAAATATGAATGTAATGAGTGAATGAAAATAAAGATATAAAAAAGTCATGGACAAATGCCATTCTGGAGGATCTGACAAATACTATTTGAAAATTAAAAATACAGAAATAATAACTTTCATATTCAGAGGACCGATAAATTTTTATTAAGTTACAATAGGAATTAATTCAAAAAATAACTTTGTTTATTCAAATGTACTAACTGTTTTGCATTAAGAAACTCCTTCAATTTCTTTGGGAAGTAATATCTTTTTAACATAAACTTAACTTTTGCTTTTAAATGTTATGCATATCTGTAAAGACAATGAGAGAGCCCCTATTTTTTTCTAATGGAATAAATTCAGTTAAATTCTTCTTGTTACAATAGGATTGGACTTGACTGTATTTTTATAGTGTGAAGTATGCCTGTAGAAATAGACACTGTTTATTCAGTGGATTTGCTCCTTGTATATAATCTATGTCATATCTAGTCTACTGATTAAAAAAATCTGTTTGATGTAGTCCTTATTCATTAAACCTAAGGGGAAAAAAAGGGTGTTTGAGAGAGATTGCGATATACTTTTCTCAGTTTTATTTCTATTATCAACGGAGCTGTTAAATGACTTTAATTTGTAAAAGTTCCTTATTTCTTCAGGGACATAAACAAAGAGCACAGTTTCATACTCGTTCAATGTTCAGAAGCCATTACATTAGGATTAAAAAAAAACCCAAAAAAAATCAAATCAATTGCATTTGCTATCTTCATTTTTTTTTATTATTTATTTAGGATAAATTAGTTACATATATTTCAAGTGATAACTTTACTTAAATGAAAGAAAGCATGTGAATGAAGTTACATATTGGACAAATTAATAATTTCAGTTTGCTTATGCTACACAAGAGTTTGAGTGTAGAGTTAGAAACTTGAACAACAACGTATTACAGCTCTAAATTTTAACGGACAATTTAAAAATTGAAGCCAGTAATGTTGAATTGCAGTGTTGTACATGTGTGTGTATAAAAATAAAGATCTAATAGTTTTGAAATTTAACAAGCTATTGGAGTTTCAGTTGATTTATCATTTTTACAATGAAAAAAAATCTGGCAGTAATGTTAAGTTCAATCAGTGGAGTATGACCTCAGATTTATTAAAATGAAAAAAAATATATAGACATTGAACAGTGAAGAAATCGGATTTTTTGGCATGGAATGATACAAAAAAAATTAAAAATATGCTAAATAATTTGGCTGATATGCCAAATAATTTGTAATACTTTGACCTAACATTATGATTGGAATGGAGCAAATACAAGACAAATGAAGAGGTAAAACGGAAATTTTATTAACAGAAACAAATGAAAATATCCTATTCTTCTCTAAGAATTTATTGTAATCATTAAGAGACATAACAGCTATGACTATAAGATACATGTATAAAAATGTTTTGTAGAATTACACATTAATTAAGCTTAGTCATGTTCCTTTTGAAGCAATGGTAAAGCTATTTTTGACCTCAGCTTCACCATTTCCCTACATGAGCAAACAATATTACAATCTCTATTTTTAGCTCTGATGAAATGCTGATTGTCCAAAAAATATCTTAGCCTACTTCTTTTTTTAAAAGGGGGGGGAAAAAATCAAAACAAGCAAATCTTGTTCCACCTTGTAAGATAAAAAGTGTTTTAATGAAAACATTTTTAAGAAAAGCCTCAAATGTATACTTTCTCTACTTCGAAATATTTTTTTTGTTTTATTCCATCATCTCTCTTTCCATCTGCATCACTCTCTAGGTTTTTCCGTCAAGAAGACTTCTCAGCCTATAATTAGCCCAAGCATAATGGACATGTTTCTGGTACACAAACGAAGCTACTTTAGGTATCTCAGCACCACACTGCAGTGTAGTTGCCAGTGCAGGCACTCGCAAAGCACTTTTTTTGTTTCCCCCAAAACTGCTGAGCACCAGTAACTTGCAAGATGCTAAATGTCCTGATTGCTCCTGATGGGGTTTTAATACACTCATTGCCTCCCTATGTGCTCAAATAAGAACAAATCAGAAATCTGCATGCCACATTTTGGCCATAGCATTTTACTTTGTTATTATGAATTTCAGAAATGTACTTAGATATTTATTGTACAGCTGTATTTGCAAACTGATATTATCAGCATGCTTTATTGTCTTTCAGTCTCTAAGACTGAAAAATATGTTTTGATGTAATGTCAAAACAAAAAAAAATACAAATTTATTTCCATAATGCACATATGCATATGTTATTTGTAAAATGATATTCATGACAAAAAATCTGCAGTGATAATTGTGGTTAGACAGATGAATATTTCCTTAGATATTGTATCATTTTTCTCTGATGAATGCAGAACAGAAATTACCCGTACCTTTTATTTTTTTACAAAACAATTTCAGCTTTTGTCAGTTACACCAGTCAACTTTCCTGCAGTAAGCTCATCTGGTCAGCAGACAAGCCATATTAATAGCTTAAAAGTAATCAGAATTTAAACTCTTGCACTTTATATAGGATGAATTGGATATTTTGAGGGTTGCAATGTACCTAAGCCATTGTGGCAGCTACAAAAATTTTACTTTTCAACACAATGGGGAAGAAGTTTTCTAGGACCTCAAAACTGAGAACATCAGGCTCAAACTCTTGTGAATAAAAAGCATAAGCAATGTGAAATAATGAGCTTGCAGAATACGTGCAAATGATTTTTTTTTTTCAATTTTTAATCAAAACTATTTTAAGATAGTGCTTTACCAAAAGGAAAAAAGAAGAAAAATGTTGCACTACTCTGCTCTACTCTGTCTTTTTCTGCAGCCCAGTATCTAAGCAAAATATTTAACGTAACATTGACTCTTCTCAATAGCTTTTTCTGGCCAGTAAACATGAGACAGATTTATCAGGAACATAATTTTAGTAGACTTTGACACCTTATGGTAGCTAGCAACTTGATCCAACAAATGCAAGACTGAAGATAAAAACAAATTCCTTGCAGAATAGAAGAGGGTGTAGTCAAACTGATACTGACAATATAAAGTGAATTACAACCCAAGACCTTATGCTCTATCAAACTGAGGAATCAACTTTTATAGGCAATAGAAGAGAATAAGGATGTTGTAGATGTAATCATAATAAAAAGGAGAAATAGAGAGAACAGTGGGAGAAATGTGATGATATTTAATGATACTCTCAAAAAATACAAAGGTGTTCAGCTCGTTCATCTTTAATATCTTTGTCTTTATTCTGATTTCAAAGATTATGGATAACGTAAGATGTGAATTCTCCTGTTTCTTTCCATATGTTCCTAGAGCAAAAATAGTTTCCCCTCTTCATATGGATTTCTCCAAATAAGGAATGAAGGAGCTGTAAATTAACTCCTCATTACTACAGTACAAATGCATACTTCCAATATGCTGATTTGAGGGGAGAGGAGAAACGAGGAGACAGCTCTTTGGAAAACTGTTGAAAACTGTCTTCCAGAAATTTCCCACTTAATTACAGATTTTTTTTTTTAAACAGCATTTAATTATTTGTGTTTATACATATGAAAGCAAGAAAGAAAACAACAATGATAACCGCCCAACCACCAAAAACCAAGCCCAATACTTAATTAACTGGACTTTGCAGTGAGTTTCATTACATTTGTAAATCCTTGATTCTCATAAGAAGGTAGTACAAAAATGATATAATATGCTCCTGTCAAAAATGCCCCACTACAGGATAACATGATTCAAACAGGAGAGGTGACAAGATATGAAATCAAGATGAAAATGTCAGGCCAGAATTGAGCAACAGAGCTGCTGTAAAGACATCCACAACAGAGAGCTAAATGTTTTTATTGGCATGTGCTGTTGTTCAGACCTGTGAATCTCAAGAAGTTATCTTTGGGAAAGGTGGATTCTGCCTTCCCTTTCTGTTTTTATGATTTCTTCAGTACCTCTTGTACTTAAAAGTAAATACAACATCTGTTACAAGATGTAATAACATCTGTTGTCAACTAACACAGTCAGATAGACTGAGCTAGATGCATTAAATAATCCTCAATGACAGCATTTATAGGTCTCTAACACAAACAGATATAATAAAAATTAACAATATAGACCTTTGTATCAACTAGGACATGAATCTCTACTGCTCTTGATTAAAAAAAAAAAAGATGCTGGATTTTTCTCAAATTCTGTAGCTTTATGGAAAACAAATCCCAATGTATAGTATATTTGGGAAATTATTTATGTGAGTATGTACATATATGCTTAGATTTAAAGACATCAGGCATCATAGTATGATAGTGTTCTATTTAATATCATTATAGCCTAGAAAGTGCTAATGGTTTTTTTCTTTTCACATATATAATTTTTTGTAATGAAGTTAATGTTCAAATAGTTAAATGTATTTTTGTCTTGTAAATTCAAGTGTTTTGACTTTTAGACACAGCCCTTTTTTTTCACATTCTGCCTTGATACTCTGCTTGAGTTCAAAGCCATCATCTGCTTCCCCATTGTTTTATAAGGAGTCTTCTGCAGAACAAATCTGTGATACAATTCATTGCAAGAACCGAGGTTAAAAACAAGTTCCTGACCTTAAAAATCGGTAAACAGAATTATCTATTACAATCCTTTTACTTTTCTCATCTTTCCTTACATTAACAAAATGTATCCATTATCTCAACACCTTTAGCCCGTCTTGTTGATGCCATTGCCTTTCCTGGTATCTTGATCTTGTTTATTTTGAAAAACTTAAATATTTTATTGTAAACAAATCTGTACTTCTCAAGGTTTGCAGTGCTAAATTTTCAAATATATCTATTTTCCCACATGTAAGATTTGTTTGTTCCTACACCTTCTTTCACACAATAATCTCTGATTTATCTTCTTTTTTGAAATGTATAAAAGTTGCTGTATGAGCTTACTTAGTGCTTTTCTCCAAATTCACTGTATTTTCAGTTCATAATTTTGAAAATTAACTGTTACCAGTTATGAATTGTTGCTAAGTAGAGTTGAGTTTCAAACTTGTATAGTGTGCTATCTCATTATTTGATTCCATGTCTTACCAGATACAGACAATTTTTGAGGGTTTTTTTTTTAGGTCCCTCTTCAATTGCATTGAACCTTCTTTTTTAAAAAGTTTTCATCTTTTTGGGAGCAGAGTAAAACTTGAAGCCCTGGATGCTGTAAAAGTGAATGTAAATAAGAAAATCACATTATTTCATACTACATTAAATCAGTGTTTTGTTTTGTTTTGGTGAGGCTGTATTCTGATTCTGTGTTTCAATTTTTTTTAATTGGGTTTTCAGTAAAATTTTAGATTTTGACTGATGTTTCATCTTTGTGAGTTTTTATCTTTTATTTGCTATTGATATCTTATTTCTTATAAATGATTATTTAATAGATAGATAGATAGATATGAATATCCAATTTGGTAATAGTTGAAAACTTTGAAATCCAGAAAATGGAAAAAAACAGAGAAAGCTGCTGTTTATAATATGGCAGACTGTCATTAAGGACCAAGTTTCCCAGATATGCTGGACACCCTGCTTGAACACTCTGTCTTTATACATACATACCTAGTTGGAAATGGATAGAGAATACAAAAATATCTCAAGTATTGTATACCATTAGATACTGGGTGCTACATATAAATCCCTGAAATGCTAACCTATTAGCAAAATTAGTTCCAGCAGTATAGGTATTCTAACTGGCACCCAGATACTGTTTCTGTGCAAAGATATCCAGTGAAAATGAAAGGCAAATAGCAAGATTCACATATTCAGCTAGGAAAAGCTGAATGTGCTTTGGAAATGCTGAATGTGAAACTGAAGGCATAACTCAGATGCTTAAATTCTGATATGATATGATATGAAAATGCAGTTCTTTAAGTTGTTGTTTGATGACTCCAGCAATGTTTAGAAATTGTTTCATTTTTGTATGGATGAAATAGAACACACAGTTTATGCGTCAACATTAACAACACCTGAGCATCAGCAAGCTCAAATAGAAAGGAAATTTAGTTTTTATGTCATGCCTGTAACTGCTTCTTTGTCTTTATTTATGGAGGGCCATGTGCTATTAACTGACATTAATCAGCAAACAATTACTACCATTGGCAAAGAAGATCTAGCAAATGCTTTGTTATACCCTGAGAATATGGAGTTTATTTTTTCATAGTTACAAATACAGAATATAAAGGCCACATAAAAGTGAAATGAAGTGAAAGAATCTACGTAGATGTCAGGGGGAAAATGCTCTCAGAGCATAAATTATTTTATGTTTCTTAAAATAGAATAGAAATCTGACTATTTTGTCTGTTCTAGACTTTCTCATTTTCACACAGTAGCTCAACTAGAAACTATATAGGTGATTGCATGTTTGTTCTGTTTTTATAGGTGCTTGACACTGTTTGATTGTGATTTAATGAATTTTCTTTGCTTGATTTGAAATATAAGCTTAGATATGCAAGCATGGGTCTACATTTACTTTATTGAATACAATGGGATCATTATTAAAGTACTTAATGAAAAATGATGGAAAACCAGATTCTAGTCCATATTTAACATTCATTTTGTGGAATAGCACTTAGAAAGCATGTTTTGTCTTGCCTTGATATTTGTTCAACAGAAACTGAAAGAAAAAGTGCTGGAATCATTTCTACCTATGGATGAATAAGTGGGAGAATGAAATAAACTAGGCCTTAAAGCTTCAGAGCATGTGGGATGGCACAGCTTTAGTATGCCAGGGGCTTAACCTCTCCAGGTTACAGCAAGTCTGTAATTCTGGAGGGCTCTTAATAATGACCCCTTTCCTGCAGTGTTAGCATGGTTAGTGTCCAGTTGGTTCTAAGAATGTGTATCATGTACGATGTTATTGTTAGCTTTTGGCATGTTACGTTTTAGTTTGGTACAAAAGACAATGTGGGGCCTCTCAGGGCCAAACTTTGCAGAAAGGATATCCTGTCTTTATCGGCTTGGAACAAGACATAATAAAATAGAGTTGTTGCAAGTACCATCAGAGATAAAGGTGAAATGCAAAAATGCATCTTCATTTTTTGATGCCAGGTGTACTCTTGTTGCTGAAGTTGCCACCTGAAAATACTGAAATCTTCGGTCAGCCATCATGCCTACAGCCATTTGAGATTCAAAGTGTGTCTACAGCTACATGCCAGAAGAACACTTACATGGATGGATGACATCACATTTAACAGCAGTAATTACAAGCATGACTTCTATTATTCTGTGTGGGTGCTGGGTCCTGCCTTTTGCTAGTGCTAAGTTACTACACCACTAGTCAGTGGTGAGAGACTAGACAGAGTGAGAGGCTTGTGTTCTCATGCTTAATCAGAATCTAATCCTCAGGATTCTGGAGAAAAAAAAATAAAAAAGGAAGGAAAAAGAAAAGAACTGTCACATAACTGAATGGTGCTGATATGAGACACCTCCACTTCTGTTGTCAAAATGTCCCCTCAGTGTAGAAGACAGTTTAACTCATTCACAGGACTGTTGGTGAAACTGATGAACACCAAGGCAGCCTGGCTTATTACATTCAAAATGGTTTCACACATTTAATAGTTAGACAGGAAGACATTAAGTTTTGCCCCATAAAGTTACTTTTTGGATGTGGATCTTGAATACTTAATGAATTCTATTCTGCCCATTTTTTATCCTATTGCACAAATTGGGAAGCAGTATAGCCTGTATTTTTTACAGAGTGGTTCCTTTGGTTGTTTCTTTTATTATAAATGCCAGTATTTTTGTCCTGATATTTTTCCACCCTATGTAAAACTTAAGTTTTCTCTAAAATCTGTTGGGTTTATCTCTACCTTCTAATATTCTTATGAATTTAATTTATGTAAACATGCTGAATATGCTGGTTTTTTAAATTGACTATCTACCCATGTTCATACCACAAACTAGATTAAAAAAAACAAACAAAAAAGCTAAAGCAAAACAAAAACATTATTACATGTTTTCTGAACTAAAAAATAGCCAAAGAGTTAATATGAATTCCAACTGATTTCCTCATCAATCGCTAACTGAGAAATAATTTCAGTGTTTAGTTGTTGAGGTGTGGTCAGCCAATATAAGTCAAGACCTTTTTCGGCTATAGGTGAAGTCAAGTCCAACAATGTTGCTAGTGAATGGAAATTGCTTAGTAAATACATAGATGTAAGCTGTAGGACTATACACTTGATGTAGTCCTCTGGGCTTCCTTTTTTACACTGTAGAGAACAGTTCCTTCTAGAATGGACTTTTTACATACTGAAGTCCATAAAAAATTCCTAAAAGTGCCCTTTCTTTCCTCTATATATAAATGAAGTCTACCCTGGCTAGCTCAAGTTTAGGTTATTGCAGATACCTAAAACTACATGAGTTGCATTTACTATGTGCTGGCAAACGTTGCATTCTGTTTTCCACTCAAAATAGCATGCCTTCATATATCTGCAGATCAGCCATCAAGATCTAATCCAAAAAAGTAGCTTTCAGCCTTGCAATCCACAAATACCTTTGATCATACTTTGTTCCCTCAAAGGTTAACACTGCATGTGACATTCATAATAACTGATATATCATAGATCAGCAAACTCTTCCCAGACACCTGTTGAACAAGTCTTCTATGCTTTGACACATACTATTTTTGATCTACCTCTGTCTAAACACGATCCATCTTCCAAGTTCCTTAGTGTCTACATTCCCATCTCACTCAAACTTTCTTTGGGTTTTATGCCTCCAGAGTTTGGAACAACAGGATTATTAATTTGAAGCAAAAGGGTTATTACTGCTATGTTGGTGTATTTATTGTCTTCAAATAGAAGAATTTTGAAGAGCTTCAAAGTGAGGTGAGAAAATGGTATAACTTTCAAAGTTCAAAGAAAAGTATTGAATTGTGTCAAAGTATATCTCCCCAGTTTCAGTCTGGGACAACTCAGACAGGATGTTTCTCTAGAAAGAAGATAAAGAGGTTCAAGTTATTTTTCTAGAAACAGAACACAGGCAAAAATACTGACCTTCTGATGCCTTACAATGGTGCCTTCTGGTGCCTTCTGGTGCCTTGTTTATTTTATGATCAGTTGTGGAGAACTTTGATGTGAGCAAAGAACTCCACTTAAAGCAAGGAAATACATTGCTTTGTAACTTGAATGATTGTGAAGATGTGATAAGAAACAACTTGACAGAAATTGTTCTGAAAAAATGGCAGTGGTTTGGACCCTAATTTTCATTAAAATTTTTTTCTTTATAATTATCATGGAGCATTTTATGAAATATTTGGCTGGTTACTAACCTGCAATCTTAGTATCAGATGAGGGTAGCTGTAGTAGAAATGAGCTTGTGTTTTCACTCATAGTTCTACTTCCTTTCAATTTTTGCTTTCAGCTATGCTAGTGTGGCTAGCGAAAGCAAAGATTATTTTAAGATTATTTTGAAACTGAAGAGAACAGTGCCTTAATGAAGAGAACAGCAATATTTATATAGAGCAACAGTAGTTATGTTAATATTTTAAGAGTATACACCTAAGTCCTTAGCAAACAACAAATTATGAGAAAAGTGTGATTAAACACTCAGTATTATCTTAAGCTCCTTGAATAATGCAACAGCCTCTTGTCAGCATAGCAGTTGCTCTATCATTGCTCCCACTTTAGCCAGTTTCTGGATAGTGATGAAATATACTGTCCTAACTCAGTATGAGATACATGAGTTCTGAAATTATTTGATAAAGCAGGCCTCCTTTGTAACTTCATCGTAACTTGAAATCCCTTCCTGTTCCCAAGGTTTGTAGAAGTTGTCTTGAATAGTTAGCCTTTCCTCCACTGGATCTTGAAGCAGAACAGCCTTTTAACATTGCAGATTCATTAGAATTATAAGCTAGTTCCTTTATGGGCAGTGATTCATGGTCTTTCAAATGAATGACTCCTGTCTGCTAAGGGCAACTGGCATGCACCATTCTTACATTTCTATTTTTCTACATTAAGAAGCCTAGATGAAAAGTATATGCCAGCTATGATTTACACAGCTACAGTCAGATCTCTTAAACTGATCCCCCCATTAGTTATCCCTCTCAACCCCCTTTCCCTACAGAAATATTTCGATTAGATGGAAGGCAAACCAAATTTCCTATGTCTTTGTATTGTAATTTTTGGAGAAAGACAACAATTTTTTTTTTGTTCCAAAGTTTCTACCATTGGTATGACTGTGCCACTAGGGACTAGTTTGACCTTGTGAAGAACACCCAGACGAGGTTTGGCCACTGGATAATCACTCCAGTGATTGTTTAATGAATCTGAAGCACAGCAACAGAAGTGGATGGATGTCTTGACAATGTTACCAGAAGTCAGACGTGCCAATAAGATAGGAGACATGCAGGAAAGAAATGAAGAATGGAAGGCAAAGAGATTGAGGAGAATCACAAAAAAAAAAAAAAANAAAAAAAAAAAACCCAAAAAAAAAAAAAAACCATAAAAGGCTGCTTCTAGAAGATCTCTAATATGATTATGAAATGAATGGGCAAGAAATAGATTTTTCACAGGATGTGCTTAAGAGAATATGCAGTTAGAAGAAGGAAACCTCAGTAATATAAACATCTGTGGTTTTGTTTCTGTATAATCATGGACTACAAAATATGCAAGCAATATTTTGGAAAGGAAGAACTAGCAAATGAGCCACAAAACGGCAAACCATTAGCAACACAGACTTCATTCTGTCTTTAATTAGGGCTCTGAAACAAGAGCAGATGCAATATAATAATGCTTATAAGAGCCCCTAGTTATTACAAAGGATAAAACCATAAGGTTCTACCCTATATCTGACTCTTACATGTAACTGACTAGTCTAGTGCAACTGTACACCCACTTTTCTGGATGAGTTGAGTTTAAACAGAAGTGAAGAGAAAGGAGATTTTATTTCCTCAGTAAGTAAAAAATATTAGTCGAATACAAAGACAGTGGATTCAATGTACCATATGACAGGCCAAATTTGCCATGCCACCTGATTAGTCAACCTGATTATAGTCTCCAGGCAGCTTGCACATGTGACTTAAAATAGCATCTCTAATGTCTTTGTAGTAACAGACCATGTCAGGAATAAATTCCATTGGTTATTTGTATGCAAACGACAGATTTGTAGCCCATAACTCATAACATCCTAAATTTAGGGAGGTGATCCACTCTCCCTAAAGATCGCTGGTATCATGATGTACTCATCATGACACAATCAAATGAAAGGCAGAAATAATGTTGCAGTTCAGATGAGTCAATTAGAAATGCCATCTTGCTAGAGGGCACCTTTCCCTACAATCTGCATTGCTCAGAAAGCAGTTCAATTAGACAAATAATGCAGTCCAAACAGAAAATTTCCCAGCTGTCCCGTTTAAAGACCAAGTTTGAAATTGGTGTGCATCTTATTTTAAATTTGATTATAACATGGATTACTGCCAAACTGAATAAAAGGCTGTTTTACAGAAATATTTTAGTGATATATATTATTTTCTTCAAGACTTTAAGGACAGCATAAAAGCAACAATGAAATTTAAGGTAACAGAATTTATAATGAATTGGTTTGGACAGAAGTTTTATGGGAAGGAATGGAAACAAAAATCTTTTCCTTTTTGTTTATGTAAGGGTATTGCTGCTTCCAGCTGGTTACAACATCTTTGGCCTTTGGTCTTATGAAATGGTATAAATGACACTAGCTGAAGTTGAAATGTCTCAAAGAGAGTCAGTAACCTCACAGCATGATAAGCTAGCAGAAAAACACATTTCAGAGCTTATGTGTGTTTTGTGATACATGAAACAACTATACTTATGAAGCTTTCATTTTGCTCTAACTCTTGGAAGAAATATACTGCTGTTCGAGTCTATTATCACCCTGTTGGGCTCTCACTTGTAGCAGTTTGCAAACAGTCAGCCTAAGAGAATGTATGTAGAAAACCTTCAGAATGACCAGTCCTGTGACTCTAAGGGTGGAGGTAGATGATGATAATTTTTAGAAAAATTTATTACTTTATGTCTGATGCATTTCTGTATGCTTAGCATGCTTTATTATTTCAATATTTTTTCTTATTATTTCCTAATAAACCTGGTTTATAAAAATACTGGTATAAGTAAGCTACCCTGATATGCCATGATAAATTATTATCACCCCAATTGTGCAGGCATTCTCATAAAACCTGAAGACCTACTGAAAGAACACTTATTTCTTAACAAATATCTCAAATTCTTGTCCTAGAACCAGGGAGAAGACATTACATTGTCGTTGCCTTTATTGATCATTAGTAAAAGAACTTCAGATGATCCCTCAAGGAGACATGACTCCTGTGGCAACACTCACTGCGTGGGTATGATATGTATATGCTTCTAAATTTCAGTCACTTTCTGCTTGATCAGTTACTTCTGACAGAGAGCTGGAAGTACCAAAGGTATGTAACCTCTGAGAGTTTTCATAAAAATTGGTACTTGGGAAGAGAAGATCCTATTAATATACATAAAAGAAAATCTTCAGCATGAATTCAGCCCATCATAAAGGTCAGGGACTGCAAAGGGGAAAGAGTTGTAAAAACAAATCAAACCAAATAAGTAGCTTTGGGAGGGCTAGCAATTCACTGCCTGCTACGAACTTGTCAGTACAAGAATTCAACTTACCTGACTTGGATATCTTGTTCCCACCTACAGCTTAGGTAAGAGTTACCTCACCAACACTGGCCATCTGAGACTTATTTACCCAGGCTAGTCATATTGGCTGTGTCTGTCGTGCTGAGTGAAACATGGCTAAGGACTAGCCCTGACTAATGGCACTGTTCACTCTCTAGGAAACTTAGGGACTTTTTTGAGAAGGTCTGCTTCTACAAACACATGGAACCTACGTGTAAGGTATCTGATAAAGATGGACAGAGCTCATCTTCAGAATTTAATTGATTCTGGTTGTCACTTAACAATTTTAATGTCAATAAACATTGATTGCTTCCACATCTTATACAGTGGCTTTGGCTAGGAGAAAGTAAGTTTTAAATCGGAGACACTTCCAGACAGTAAAGAATTAAGTATTTTAAGTATATATCCAGTGTTTGAACTCATTCTGTGATGATTTTTTATTTCACAATATGGTGTCCATGGTCAGTGGAACCAACAGACATTTCCAGAGAATGGGAAGAACTGTCCTAGAAAAGACTTACCTTTGCTGTGATGACACTTCAAATGCATGAAATAAGCTTAGACTAGACAATCTGCTTTTAAACAGTTTAAATTAGGTATAATTAATCCCATCCTGGAAGCTACTGGACTGTTCTCACAATATCTGAGTTCCTTATACAGTCAATGACAAAGGCTAGGTTTTTTGAAAATACCACAAGGAAATCCAATTAGCTTAACTTTGCTTGTTTAACTGAACAAGGCAGAATCACCCTCTTGTGAAACAAAGTCTAATTACTGAATATACAGGAAACTTAACCACTTGCTTTAGAAGGTAGCTTCAACAAACTCAAGGCATTTAGGTATCTAATAAAGATGAGCAGATTTCTTTTTCAAGATTTCCTTAGTTTTGTGCTCATTGAAGAACCTTAACAACACTAGAGTGATTAAATTTTAGTATTTAGTATTAAAATAATATTTATACTGTAATTTTTATTATCTGTTACCACAATAGCAGAAGATAACAAAAAAATTACAAAACATATGCAGGAGAAGGCAAAATATGTCCGATTCTAACATGTCTCATTTCTCACATATACTGTTAATATAATTTGTATTACTAAGAACTTATCTAAATTGAGGAACCTAGGAACATTTTCCATCTAGTGGATCCAGGTATATGATCCAGCTGCTTTCTAGTTGGATGACAGGAATTATAGCTCTTTGGATGAGCAGAGAAGAAATTGTGGTGTAGTCTTTAAGACCCCTTGCTTGGCACACCATCTTCTTAGTTTATGCTGTGAAGATTTAAACAGAAGTTTAGGAATGGCAATTTTTTTGGGGGGGTGTGTGTATATACACATACAGATAGGCATACATATATAAAAATACTTCTTTAAGAATATCCATAAAACATTATGTGAGCTTTGCAAACAGTTTGTTAACTAGAAGATCACTTAAGATAGAAGAAACATGCAAATAATAATACAGTAGGAATCAAACAAGCTACCTGAAAGAAAAATGAGGTCTACTTGATGGAATTGCTCTGAACAGCAGATATGTCAGACTGAGAATAATAGCAGAAGACAAAGAAAAAGAAGAAGAAAGAGAGGATGCATTTTTACCAGATGGAAATAAAATTGCTCAAGGCTGCAGCACTGTGGAGGCTTGGGTGAAATGGTAGTGTTTTCCTGTCCTTGGGAAAGCCTGGAACTGATTCCAAAAAGCAGTGCTCTGGGCTGTAGCTGAATTGTTTCCTCAGTCTCTATGGCTAGCATATACACTACGAAACCCTTATGATCAACCATGAGCAGACTTTAGGGAGTTATTTAAAGGCATATTCTAAATCCCCCTTTGACTTTTTTAATGCCTTTTCTAACTTTTAAATTCTTTTTTCCAATTATTTCACTGAGCAGTTTATCCTCCTTTGCTAGGACAATCTCATTTCCTCCTTTAGGCTTTTCTGCAAACTTTAGCAGAATCACAGATAACAAACAGATCATAGCCCATTAAACCAATGGCACTCCCATTAAAGCAATGATCTTTGGTTATCATCTGGCTGCCAATGATCTAGAGCAAACCCTGAGGCTACAGCTATATGAATAAATGAAAGGGATAAGGGCTGGTCCACTGGTCCTGATGGCAGCAGCAAATCCACCCACAAAGATAAAATAATTTCTCATTCCCACACAGGAGCCCCTCTTGTTTACTGCCCAGCAGAGAACAGTCTCTGTCCAGTGGTATTTCCTAGACAGCATCTAAACATTGTCTGACAGAGCCTCATGAAGGACCGAAAGCAGAGAAGCTTGTGAGCCAGCAAATCACATTGTACAGGAGATCATTTGCTAGTGCTGCCTGAGCATATATGCCCTCATACTGCTTTTTAGTACTACAGACATAACAGCAGGCTCCAGGCATGACTGAGGGGATAGCATTTTTAACAATTCTGGTTCCTTAAATATCTTAGGTTATTACAGAATTTGTATCTGTCATAGAATAGAAGTTGTCCATACTAGGAGTTGGGAAGTAGAGCTAAAAAGAAAGAAAAATATCAATACCATTGACTTCCCCCCTGTATATTTTAGGCTTCCTTCCAAGCCTATTTTTTTCTCCATCTCCTTCCTCCAAAGGCTTGCTAGAAGAAAATAGAGGGAAACAGCAATCTTTAGTATAGAGTCACTATTTCCAATATAAAACCAAAACCAACCTCCAAAAAAAGAACAGAAGTGCAGTTATGTAGGAAGTCCTACTTAAAACATATAAAAAAAGATCTCCTCTATTAAGTATTAAGGAAAAACCCTATATATTAAATATGTTGCATTACAGAAAGCTATGTTCTTAACATATTCAGAATAATTAATCACTTTGGTTAATGGCATACAACATATCACTAGCCTCAGCTATTGTATGTCACAGAATACCTAGAATATTTTTATGTATTCACAAGTGGCTGCATTCATCAAATTCTGTACTTTAGGAAAAAGTAATGAAACACACGGAGGAACAGACATGCTGGAAAGTGGATCTGTGTTTTTAACACAATTATTTCAGTAGTGCAGCTTTTCAGTTTTGTCTGGAAACCAAGAATCAAGAGATTTAGCTCATCATGGATTTCTAAAGAGTCTGGTTCAGAGGGGCTGCTACTGTCAGTACTGTTTGAAGGCTGAGATTCTAACTCATAGCACGATTTTATCTTTCTCAACATTTATATAAGGATTCAATAGATTTTTTAATCTATAATAGCTGGGATCATTATTTTACACATTGGAAAGGAACAGATAACAAATAATTCAACCAAAATTTGGTTTTAGTTGGCAAAGTTTTGTCTGCAATGTACTATACACAGTATTTTCTCGAATGAGTTCAAGAATCCTTCACAGATAAACATGATATTAGGCTGTCAATTCCTCAGCCAAAACTATTTACTAGTGCCACTGTGCAAATTTCAAGGAGTCTCATGTGGAGTAAAACTGAGCCATGTAGTCTTTGGTTTCTGGAGAACCATTTGTTTAAGACAGACAGAAATTTTAGGGTAAGTGAAGTAAGTGGGTGCAAAGTCAGCCAAAATGAAATTACTTTTCCAAACAGACATAGCAACAGTTACTGCACATACTTTGTCAGTTCTATAATTTTGCTTTCTAAAAATAGGCAAGCTAGTAAGTTAAATAATAGTTTTTGGAAGTTTCTCTTAGCAATATTTTGATAAAGATGTCACTTGAAGATGACAGTGCTACTGAAAATTTTAGAGCTGCAAGGATGGGAAATTAAAGGTTCAGCCTGGAGAAGAGATATATATTTATCTATGAAAATATTAATTATATAACTGTTTCAAATTGACATCTGATGCATCACTCCACATCTGCTTTAACTACCTCTATAATAGATTCCAGTCTATAATCACCCAATATAGCACCATTTTTCACCAGGGAAAATATTAATAGAATGGATGTATTGTAAAACAAAGACTGAAATAGCTTCTCATTCTGATTAGGGGACAGCTGAACATGATTAGCAAGTCTCCTAAAAATCTGAAGGACCAGAGAAAGTCATTCAAAAGATGAAGGCTTATCCCTCCCTGGAAGCCTGGGCTTGAGATTTTGTTGAAATAATTCTGATATTAAATGGATAAAACAGAAGAGCAGACCAAGACAATGCAGCTAGAACCTCAGATATGGAAACAGTTGTGAGGAGACAGTAGAAAGGGGAATAATGTGAGAATAGAGTAGAGAATAGTCCAATTGGAAGTGACCTATAATGATCATCTAGTCCAATTCTCTATGAAAGTTCCCTCATCCATCAGGGATGAATGTTTAATTGGTAAAGTTAGATTTACCTGGTAGACAATTTCTCTCTTCCTAGTGCTGTAAAAACATGGAAGTAGTTCTAAACAATCTATTTAAAATTAGTTGGATTAGAAAGTCAGATGACATTAACCACTGCATTTTTTTCTTACTACAATGAGTGCTTTACTAGGGGTTTTGAGTTTTTTAGGTTTTGGTAAAGTAGATGCCATAATACAACTTCACATTTACACAAAATAAAACCTTCTGTTACATTTTCAATTTTCAGTAATCTTTTTTTTTCCCCCATTTTTTCAGGCTTCTGCAAGGAATTGTTATTTCCCTGATACATACCAGTTGATGCAGATTGTTCACATATAACCCTTTTTTTACTTTATCAGTCTGAATAGTTTTGCTCATATTTTCTAGCTTTGCCAACAAGGTAAAGTTATGAGGTAAAATTCTGTAAATTGATATATCTGTCAGTGATTCAGATGAGATATATCTTAAAATTACAGACTGTGAGTGCTGTACTGGATTTTTATGTATGTTTTTGAGGTAGTGATGACATCTACCGTGCAGAAGAGCCCCAGGTAATGCAGCTTTGGAACATGCTCTTGTTACACTATGTCCTTTCCAAACTCAATATTTAGTACAACACACTCTCAAATGCTTGTTCATATAGCACAGTTCCAGCTACATACATGGATCTTCCTGTTCAGCAATTTTTTGTATAAATTTTGGTTTTCATGTATATATTTGTTCTTTTGGAGTGATGAAGATTTCAATTTGAGACACCCATAGAAACAACTTTACAGTAACTGTAAATATTTCAAAAAAACTATTGAGGATCAGGGAAAGAAAAACCCAAGCAAGCCAAGTAGAAAAAGAAAAGCTAATATTCAGTAATCCAAGATAACTGTAGAGAAAACCGATTCTAGTCTATTTTCTTGGCTATTCAGGCTCTGAGAAATCAAATGACATTGAAACAGTTACATGTCAAAATATATAATCCAATAAATCTAGCTTTTTAGGAATAGAGGCAGAATCTACTCTGTTTATTATATTTAAATACAAGGCAAAGCTCTGAAGGACAGCTGGTGGCAAAGGGTAGGATGTGTGCCAGTCCTTTCGTATGCAGTCAGTGGAAAGAAGCAGGTAATTCTTTGGTGTAACTTAACACATATTACTAAAGAAACCATAAGCTGGCCAAATGAATTGCATCCCAAAAGTTCTTTCCAAGGAGAGCCTACAATGACTAGTTCAGATGCAATTATTTACATGACTGATGTCTAAAATCTGCTGAGAGGAATTTCACCCTAAAAATCACTATGGAACAAAGGTTCATTGCTTCTGTACACCTGAAAGTTTGAAGTGTAAAAAATTTGACACCTTTAAGAAGGTTTAAAATGAAACCTGAATTTATTAATGTAGATATTAATATCACATGTAAAGTAACCTATTCATAGAAATAACAGTTTGTCTTCCAGTTTTAATTTTAAAAAGCAATGTGAGCTGGTACTCTTTCCAGCTGTTTTCAAAGTAAAGCATTTGAATATATGGAGTATAATCATGTTCTCTATGCAGCTGGGATAAAGTGGGAGTATTAACTCTGTTTTATTTACACAGCTACCAGTGCAGTGTTAAATTTAGCTGAACTAATTTGTCCAAATATGTCTTTTTCTAAAATTCCTTTCTTAATTACCATTTTGTCCACATAATGAATAAGGACTGGTAAGGTAATTTTCATATAAACACCATTTTCATGCCTTAAAACTTAATACAGTCTTTAAAAATATGTCTACCATTTAAAAATAATTTATAATCTCTTTATATTATGAAGAAATCTAAAATTATATTTGCATTATAATTTCTTTCATTTTTACATAGGTATTGTTTATAAATTATTATTTATATTGTCTTCTACTAAACCAATAAGGTGGTAATTGTTTAACTAATTTCTTAAGCTTTAAACATAAGGCCTTTGGCACATTCTGAAATATGAAGAATAACCCTTTGATTATCATGAAGCTGTTCAAAGTTTAATGTATGATTGGATGCTGCAATTATTAAGTAACCACTGAAGCATTTCTAAAATAAAACCCCTCTGTTTATGGCCTTTCCTAAAAAACATCCTCATAGAAAAAATGTTAACTCCAACATTATTAATAGCAAGAATTGCCATTTGGTGTAACTGGGAAAGTGCTCTCTGTCCAAATGTCATTAAAAGCACCAGTCTAAGACTAATTCCAGAAGTGCCCAACTCCATTATAATTCCATTATAAAAATTACGTGTAGACTTTATCATTCATGTTTCCCTACCACTTTGAAAAGCTGAAAAAACCCACAATCCATATAAACAATTAAACATTACTTAAATTTGGTTTTGGATGCTTGTGTAAATCTCAAATTAAACTTCAAAAGATACACCTGCTTCTGTATGAAATGGCGTTCCTCCACAGTTTACTTCTGAGCCCCCATCTCCTTATCATTCACACTATATAAGCATTAACTTATTTATGGCGTTTTTCTGGACAAAAAAAAAAAAACCCAAAAAAAAACCCAAAAAAAAAAAACCAAAAAAACCAAGCCAAATTACTTCTGCAACAAAGCCAGATACAGCTTTGGGGACAGTTCACTCTACTGGCAGTTCTCATACTTTTTAGGTATAACACTACATAGCTCTTAGCAGAAACCTTTCTAGTCTACTTATGCATGCATGCAAATACATATCAACACCAGAGTTTTGATAAAACAAATCTGCACAATGCACAAACAGTATGAGTTACTCTATCTATTATCAGTGTTTATTATCCCAACACTAAAATACTTGAGAACTTTCAGCTTTTTTTATGTTGGAAAATATAAAATTTGACCTTTATCTTTTAAAAGATTTGGTAACGTTTTCTTATGCCCCCTTTTTCACGTTTAGCCTGAGTTGCTGTATGCCTTTCTCTGTGGTGCTGTAACACCCAGTGAAGCCCCAGTGGAGGACAGCACACAGCCACTCTGGTGTGTTGCAGCGCCAGGCTCGCTGCTGGCACGTGCACTGTCTACACAGCACGAGAGAGAGGTAATACTGATGATGTTTTTGCCAAGGCATCTAAAGGTTTGAGTGGAATGGATCCCACCATCTGCAAAGAATGAACCACCCCAGCTCACTGAAGAGGGTATGTGGATGGGACTAACAGCCTTCAATCCTCTCTGTCTCTAGGCTATTCTGTGCTCTCAGATACTTTCCTGTATTTCCATTTATGTTGCTGGTGTGAAAGGTTTGTTTTTTCCTCAAAAACTAACAAACACCACCACCTTTAACACCACCAATGGTGCCTGAATAAAATTCAGTGAAGGCAAATGCAGGGACCTGCACCTGGGCAAGAATAAGTTCAGGCACCAGCACAGGCTGGGGACAAACCTGCTGGAAAGTAGCACTGCGGAGAGGATCTGGGAGTCCTGGTGGTAAACAAGCTGTCCAGTTCAGCCTCCAGAAGAGACATCTGAGAGGACACCTCTTCAATGTCTTTAAGTACCTGAAGTGGGGGTGTCAGGAGGAGGGAGTCAGGCTCTTCTTGGTGATGCCAAGCAATAGCACAAGAGCAAACAGGCAGACAATGATGCACAGAAGTCCCACGTGAATATGAGGATGAACTTCTCTACTGTGCAGTAGACTGAGCACTAGCACAGGCTGCTCAGAGATATAGTGGAGTCTCCTTCCCCAGAGATACTCAAAAGATGTCTAAATGCAATCCTGAGTAAAATTCTCTAGGGGACTCTGCTTGAGTGGGGAGGTTGAACTTGATGACCTCCAGTGGTCCCCTCCAACCTCAACCATTCTGTGAGTATGTGAAGACCTTCATGCATTTTTTTGTGCTTTGCTACAGGTTGTAGAACAATATTATGATCATTAGGGTGAAGAAAAATGTCATTCAGACATACCTCTTTTTTTTTTTTTTTTTCTATTACCACTTTGCCTTCGGAGAAGATTGAGAACACCCATGGAAAAGGAATTCCCCGAGGCCATTCTTCACCTCTGAGAAGGGTGTTAGTACTTGTATCTTGCTTAGTTATCTTAGATTTTGAAAAGGGAGCTCATGCAGCTAGTATCTACTTCCCAAGGAAAACTTGATATTAATGGTTTTCTGTGGATGAAGTTAACTGCCTGAGCCACAGCACTCCTGACAGAAGCCAGCTGAGGGCTCAGAGCACAGATATGATGTAGAATGCAACAATAAATAATAATTTGGTGTGAGATCTACTATGAGTTCATTTTTAATTCCAGTCATCCCAACAGGCACAGAGACACTAACCCTAAAAAAAATTTCAGGAGAAATTTTGTTGAAGAAACAAATATTGTGAACTATATTAGGTCACTTATATAAATGAGATATTTGAAGAATGAGAAAAAAGATACAGAGTTGTAGATTTAATTATAAGATGTTTTTTATCAATACATTGAAATGTATGTTTAGTCCATGACTGCTGAACCATAAAGAAATATCTTTCCAGATCAAATCTCACACTTCTGGATCCTACAAAACAGCATCTTTTTTCCTTGGCTAAAATGCAGGTAAGCCAGGATGGTCTTTTAATGCACTGAAACACATTGATTACTTATAAATGAGTGAAATGATAAAAACACTCTAATTTCTTAGCTATCACTGTTAACCACTGTTTGAAAAAATGTAAGGAGATTTCAGCTGCTTAGTCTTTTCTTCCTTGTTAAATAGTGCAGTTGGGAGTGAGTTGATTTCTCAGTGTAGGTGCTGACAGTAATGCTTCAAATTTCTACTTTTGATTAAAGTTTCTGAGGAAACTAAAAGTCAATTTTGCTTCAAAAAAAAAAAAAAAAAGCATGAAAAACCACACATGTTGGGACTACACTGGAATTTGCCAGATTAAATTTTTGTTGTTCAAGACTCATGTCTGCTTCTGGAGGAGGCCACTTGAATATAGTCAAGAGTATTATTACAAATTTTGTTTAATTTTGTTTATATGGTATCTTGATAAATTAGGCTTTGTAGTCAGGAGTTAATAGTTCTCATAAGTAATGCTGCTCCTTTGTGGTACTGAGGTAAAAAATTCACTGTTGTTTAGATTCATTAGATATCATTTGATTACTCCTGGTAATCAAACCATAGATCTACATGCAACCAGGAAGCATAACACCTGCTTCACAGAATTATCTTCTAACAGCACCACCTGATGTCTAAGGCAAAGCTATTATCTTTTAATACTAAGATATCAAGTGCTTTCAAAATACTACCCACACCTAGTGAGCCAAGAGATTCAAAATGGGTCAACTAACTTATTTCATAAGTAGTTGCAGGACAGGGATGTCTATAAGCCAAAAAGTCCTGTATTAAGGTATCACAGTTTAACCGGTTGGTTTAAACCAGGACATAAGGTTTGTCCCAAAGGAATTTTCTTCCCTCATAGAAAAAATGAATGCTTAATCTCATTTACCTAACTATAAAAGCACTTACAGATGCTGGGACATACAGAAATAATGTGCAAATATAATAAATTATGTGTGGTACTATACCCTTTGCACAACATAAATACAAAACCTTATTGGTAAGTTACACTACTTTTTTTTTTTTCCTTTTATGTATATTCTTAATTTGTGTAGAGACAGAGATGTCAAACTCGACAAGCATACAAATCATGGAGTCACTAAATAACGGCTGGAAGGTTTCTGGAGGCTCTAAGAGTCCAATCTCCTGCATGAAGGAGGGCTGTTAGCCCACTCCAAGGTCAGCTGTGATGTGACTGGCTGAATAGAGGAATTCCAGATTACAGAACTATTGATAGTAGTGCTGTTTGGACAGGAAAAGTTAGCTACATACATAGACACTGTTCAGCTCTCACAGTGAAATGTGCTAGCACCGCCGGGGCTAAACTCCCTGGAAAGTGTTAATTACCCTCTCATGTATTGGACGCTGTAGGCATTCATATTCTTGAAGAACCCTCCTGACTGAACCTCCCAAGACTGCACATGGAGCACTTTTGCTACATCATCTGGCGCTACCGTCACCTTCATAGTAGCCCTTGAAGCAGTTAGAAGCAATCACCAAGCCCCTCATTCGCCTCCTCTTCCCAGGACCACCAAAGCCCAGCAAACCCCCCCCATCCCCCGACCCCATCCTTTTTGCAGGCTGTGTTTTAGGCACCGACCTGTTTAGACACCCATTACCGGACCAGTTTCTTCTCTAACTGGGGGGTCCCAGCACTGCCTGTCCCAAAGTGCAGTAGAAGGGCACTGTAATTTTCCTCAATCTCTTGGCCACCCTTCCCGTACGCGATCGGCCAGTGACAGGATGCTCTGGGCCGGCGCCACGGCCTCTGCCTGGTGCTCCCTTGGGGCCAGTCCCGGGGCCATTGCCCGGGGAGCAGTTTGACGCCACAGCGGGAGCAGACCTTGGTCCTTCCCGGCGGAGGTGTCTGCCAGCCCCGCCACTCC
>VXAC01001013.1:30788-78130 GCA_013399225.1 Rhipidura dahli
CGTGACCCAACCCGGGACAAGGCGTTTCTGCAGCCGCAGTGGCGGCCGGGACACCTTTGAGCGCCGGTAAGGGGCTCTTTGTTCCCGGCAGAGCAGCGCGGCGTCGGGGCGGGCGGGCAGCGGGCACAGCAGCGGCAGCGGGGGCGCTTCCCGGCCAGGCAGGCGCGGGGCACGCTCTCAGCCTCCCCCGACTGCCACTTGCCGAGGAACGGGGGCCGGGAATCGCCGCCCGGTTCCCGCTCCCCGCAGCTCTCCCCTCAGCTCGCCTCCTCCCGGGACACCCCCACCCCTCGGCCCTGCCGGGAGCCGCCGGCACCGAGCGAGNGTGCCCCCCAGCGGCAGCGGGACGGGCCCGCGGAGCCCCGGGAGCGGGAGAGGGCCGGGACGCCCGGCCGGCTCCTCCCCGGGGCGGTGAGCGGCAACCGGCGGGACGGACCTGCCCTGCCCTGCCTGCCTTGCGCGGGTGCGGTGAGGGGCGGCTTCCGATCCCGCTGAGGGGTAGGCTGCGAGAGCGCCGGGCATTCCGCAGGAGAACGGGCTCCAAGGAAGTCGGAGGAATCAGATGAAATCAAAAGAATTAAGCCGAGAGGGAGTTTTGCCTGCAAATTGGGAGTGTCAGTAATCCCGGGCTCACACTGCTGACAGCGGATTGGTAACCCGTAGCGGGTTTGTATGTGAATTGGTTGGCACTCCCCATACCCCCAGCTCTGCTCATTCCGTTTGGTTCAGGGAGCGGGTTCCCCGTTCCTTACGGAAGGGAGTGATCCATTGTGTGCTGCCTCTTTAAGATGCTATATGGAAAGTTTGGTTGCTAGGTCCCTTTTTTTATTTTTTTTTTATTTTTTATTTTTTTTTTTTTTATGGATACCAGATGTCGGGAGAAAAAAGCAGTTTATATTCCAACAAGCCTACAGAGTGGATGTACATTTCTAACTGTTAGCAAAACACTTGCTAATTACAATGCTTCCTTCTCTTTAAAGCATGGATAACTTGCAGAGTCCTTTTTGCTAAACTGTGACTGAACATTATGATACCAGTGCTATTTTTTTTTTCCCCCAAGAAACGGTGCAGTAAATGTTGAAAATTCAACTAAATTCACTAAATACCTTAATTGAGATTGGGAAGAGCTAGTTTTGCCTTTTGTTTTCCCTATTTGAAAGCTAGAGAAAGTGACATCCGAGTCGCGAACAGATGGCATCAATCAGTCAGCACAAATCCTGCCTAACGTCGGTGTTACAGTATAGTACTCTACTCAAATGAACATTAATTTTGGAAACCAAAATGATTTTTAAGGAAGTGTGTTGGAGTAATTTTGTCCTTGTGGTATATTGCTTCAGTTATTACAAATTTTTATTTTTGGAGTGGCTGGATAAACAAGTGTTTTTTAACTCATTTATTATTCTTGAATAAATTGAAGGTTTTTTTATTTTAATTAAGAAACTCAAGTTTTAAGTAAGGTTTCTGATAACTGTCTGATAAGAAATATCCACGGGATCACTTTTGTTCTTCCTATTATTCACTAGACAGACTGGTCTGTCTTTGCTTCTAGGCTAATAGTGGTTTTTTCAGTCCTATTTAGTCTATTTTGCCTTTTCAGTAGCGTATCAATCAGTCTTTCTCCTATTTTTTCCACTTGCCAGCCCACCCTCTGCCCACATGCATGGGAAAGGGGAAAATTGCCTCACGTATTTTTCTTCTTCCAGCCGGCGAGTAGGAGGTGTTTTATGATACCTTATTCCTCTGTAATAGGGAAGTCACAGAATTGCCCTACTACATATAGTTATTTAAATCTCTTTTTAATCCAGAAATCTATGTATGCAATGCAGGGGAAAAGGTGGTTTTCAAGAAAGTAAACAAGATTTATAATTTTGGTTGGAATCTAGTTTGTGTATGCTTACTGATTAGGGTTATGGTTCCCCCTTTTTGATAAACCCTTGAGAACAACTGGAGTAAATGCTCTTGATGATTTTTTTTTTACTTCCCATACAAGCTGGTGATGTGGTGTGAAAGTGTTTATAGACCTTTCTCAAGCTTTGGGATGGGGAAGAAAAAGCTTTCACTGTCTGTGAGGGCACAGCTTATCTTTCCACCCTTTTGCTGTGGGAAGCGATACTCCATCACCACCTGGGAGCTCAGGGATGCCAAAACTCACCCGCTACTCCAACCCCTGGAGCTGTGTAATAACCACCACAATCTGCTCTATGCTCACCTGTGTCCCTGGCTCTCATTTCTCATGCCACCTACCATTGCTGCCACTTACCCTGTCTTTGTTACCAGTCACAACCTACTTGCTCCTTTCAGTTATTGTGAGCAGACCCCAGGGCTTCCGCTTTCCCACAGAGATTGGAGAACAAAGCTGCCTCTTCTTCAGCTTTCTCTTTTCAGTTCATGATACTGTTTCTTGGGGGGTGACCCAGCAGCCTTGCCATACTTGCTCTTAAGGTGCCTTCCAGGAAAGAAAAAGTTACTGGGTGAAATTCCCTCTGAAGGGTACTGGCCAGCATCTCAGGTCCCTCATTTCCCAGGTGAGTCCTCTAACCATGAGCATCTCCTCCACCAATGCTCCTGCTTTTCCCAGACTGCACCCTGGGAAGAGGATTTTGCCTTCTGAACAAACAGAAGTGCTGTGAAGCCTGGGGGTCAGGACCTATTCTGGTTACACTTCTCTCCCAACATCACCTGCTGAACTTTTTTGGGGAAACTCACTGTGAGGTGTTGCCATCCTTCTGCAGAGACATTGAGGCTTATAGTAAGCAGAGAGAGACTGTCTCCTAATGAAGATATTGAATTACCCTTTGTAGGATCTCAGAGATGCCTTAGGAGGAAGCTGTAGAGTTTTCTTCATTGATAGACTAGTAAAGAGTTAGAATTAATGTTTTTAACTCTGATGGGTGTTTCATGTAACAGCAGGTAGAAGGAAAACATTTAGGAAAAAAGGCTTGTGAGGAAAGGAGAAAGATGTCTCAGTCATCCCAGCTTCTGATGTTAGCAAACCACACGTATTTCATTATAGAGGGTGATAAATTTCAACCAAAGCCTCTTCAAGAACCAGTTGTGTTAGTTTTTTTACAACCAATTATGTTCAGAATACAGGCTTCTAATTCTTAAATCAGGTTGCTAGGTTTATCTGACTGTCCTTCTTGTCCTGCAAAAGTGAAAATTCAGAGCCTAGTCTGGGCAGTTTGAACATGATCCGGAGGCAGCTGCCTGCCAGAGGACAACCTGTTCAGACCCTCTCGTGGCTCAGTATTCTTAACTCAGTCAGCTTTTCCCGTATCAGCTATAGGAACCACCTGTTATGCACTTAACAAAGTATCAACCACCCAGGTAGTGTGCAGAACAGCCTCATCTCATGAACTGCACTTGAGGTTCACATGCATGGAATATGAATTTCAGAATATTATAACAAATCTTAAAATAAAAAGTGATTCCTTCTCACACTGTGCTTGTTAATGTGGACCCAGACTAATGTAAAATGAGAAGAGGGATTGTGATTGCAATTGGTTTGTCTGCTTTAGGGGAAGGTAGCATTTGAAGTAGGAGACCAAGTTTAAAAAGTTATATTTTTCCCCTTGGATGAATAATCTGGAAGGGAAGCAAAACTGTAGTTGTTGAAGGAATGATTAAAAAATGATTTTGAGTGCTCAGCTGTAACCAAACAGGAGGCGGTATGTTTTTGACTTTAGACTCCAAATGTTACTGCATTTCTAAATCCCACATTCCTGATCACTGAGGAAATACATAGTAATGCTTTTTCCCTAAAAAGTACTACTTATCTCCTTTTGAAATTATTTTCAACCAGTCATGAAGATTGAGTATTTTATTCCACAGCATTTCACAGCAAATTACTTCTACTTAGTTTGAGACCAGTAATAAAGGCTCCATGTATGATGATATTCAAAGAAGACACTAAAGCAAAAAATAAAAGGAAAAACAACCACGACCAAACCCAAAGAACCCAACCAAACCAACCAACCAACCAATACCCCCTTCCCTCCAACCCCCCAAAAAAGCAAGGAAAGGTATAACACAGAAATCTTTTCCTACAGTTATTAAAATGTAAATGTAAATATGTTCTCATTTGTATAATGTATGTGTGTATTTGTGCATGGGTGTGTGCTTGCAGATGGATGCTTTAGCTGTCAAAAACTGAGAGATGTATTTCCAATTATGCTGGGAAAAAAATTACTGTTTTTTCAGTTGTTGACCATTTTAGACATCTGTATTATAAACTGAAGAATGTGGAATTACCAAGATTACATTAGAACAGAACGGTCTTCAAGGAAATGTAACCATCTTGTTTGAAAAACTGTGTAACAAGCAAAAGATTTCCAATGCATGTTTTGTTTGCCTTAAAACTAGTATTTTTATCTTCCAGAAAAATTGTCAGTAAATGGAGAGGAAATGAGAGCAATCTCCTATGGATATTAGCAATCTCCCCACATTTCTATGGTTCTATAGTAAGGTGAAAAATAAATCCTCAGAAGAAAGAAGCTTTAACCTGTTCTAGCTAAAGACTTTGAGGAAAGATGCTTTAAATATTTTGAGAAGGATCAAATATTTTATCATCAGCTTTTTTTCATCAATCACTCCAATTTGTCAGACCCAGAAGAGATTCCAGGAATGTCAAGAATCTGAACATATGTAGGTAGTACAGATATATTCTTACCTCCTTTCCTAAGAAGAAACAGTCACTTTGACAATAATCTTCGGGTAGCAAATTCAAAACCAATGTTTACAATTTTGTCACAATTTTAAGGCAAGAGTCACAACTTGGCTCTTTATTGAAGGCACAAAGTGAAATGGAAGAAGAAATATACAGCTGCAGCAACAATAACAGGAAATGAGAAGAAAAAAGGGGGTGGGTTCTGCTTGATCTGAACATGCTCAAGATAAAAGTAAGTGGTAATGCTTTGGTAAGTAGTTGCATAACAGGTGTCCTGCCATTTGGAACATCCTACACACACAGGGACACATACACCAGGTGTGTAACAGTGAGAGCTTGGTGTCTTTATCTCTTTGGTAATTTTGGAAGTAGATTCTTAATTTTGCAGGCAGAACTGGAGTGATTTGAGATCCTGAGTAAAACGACTTTTGAGTTTGACTCAGGAGGGACGAATGCCCAGGAACCACGGACACTAGGTGTTTTACTTTGGAAACAGCTCTCCTTCTGCTGCTTCTCTCCTAGTTTTCATTAAACTTAAAATTTGTAAAAGATTGTGTTACTGCTCTTAGGAATGATGAAAAATTGTTAAAAAGGTAGATTATTTTCCAAAGTGGAAATACCCTGTTACAAATTGGTATCTTTGTAATTTCTCTGAACCTTTCCAGTTCTATTCGGAAGTGTAATTGCTACAGCAGCAGTCTCACAGGATGGCAGCTACCTCCAAACTCTAGCACTTCATCAGTTTAAAAGTTGACTTTGGTTTTGCTCATTTCTCTTAGGCAAAAAAAAAAAAAAAAAAAAAAAAATGGTTTTTTTGAAGAATATGGGGGAAATGTATAGAACAAGAAAGATCTATATCGTCCACTCTATTATGGGTGCATTCTTTAGATTGCATGTTCTATTTAAGCTGTGCATGCCGTTCAGTATGTACAAATGTGTAAAATATTAATACTCCTAAAATTTCAGAATTTTGACAAGCTGGAATCTACCTGAAAAAAACTAAACCCCAGATGATAGAGCACTTCTTTATTTCCATCGCTAAGTTTGTATAAATTACACAGACACCCAGAACCACAATAATGAAGGACTGTGTCTCTCCACACCTGCAGTGTTCAAACAAGGAGCTCGTTCTGGTGTGTCCTCACTTCAGCCTTGACCAAAAAGGAGTAAGGACAGAAGCTACTGAAATATGCTCACCAACACTCACCCAGCAAAGGGAATTTGGGCCCTGGATAACAGTCTGTGAGGGCTTTTGTTTTTATAAAATTTACAGAATAGTATTTTTCAGCGGTTTTGGCTATTTTAAGACTAGAAGAAATATTAATTATTTAATTTACCATACTATTTCCTGATTTTTCCTTGGAAATGTGCTCAGACACTGTAGCTATGGTCAAAGAAGACACAATTGGATTTAATTGTTACAAGTGTCAATTTAGGTTTTCTTTAAGGAGCAAAGAAATTCCATGAAATGTTCAAACTTAATTGAATATGTTAACTGATGTTTCTGATATGGTCTCTTTTAATCTGATATTTTTATATGTGACAATTAAAGCGAGATAATTTAGTCTCAAGGTGATCTCAGTCACCTGCAGTTCTCATGGTGCACAGAAATGTTAATTAACTTGGAAGTAACAATAAGGATGAGCTCAGTTCTAGTATTGAAACAAGCTTGTCCTTGCTCATTTAAATACTGCAATTAAAATAATTTAGTATTAAATAAAATACCAATAAAAATAAGCAATAATTTTTAACATATTTGTCTCTCTAGAAGATACTGCTCTTCCATCCTTCCATGTTGAATATGAAATTCATAGGATTTTTTTCTGAAGAGATCAATACTCATGCTTGTAATGACAACAGGTGACAAAATCCTAAAATGTAGCTGGAAAATGGGCTTCAGTTGTTACCTCCCATGAGTAACATGGCTTTGGGGTTTGGGTTTGTTTCAAACATGATTGCAGGATCAGAGGAAGTGGCAGGATCTCTCCTGCGTGCCTTTACTGGAGCAGATACTTCTGCAGTATCTTCAATTGAACTAAAACAAGATTTCAGATTAAACTAAAACCTTTTTTTCCAGATTCAAAGGAGAAGGAAATTGGTTTTCTAGTAGAAAAAATGACTACTGTGGTCAATTGATTCCAGTAAGTTTGAAGGAGACAGTCCCTAATTGCTGATGCGTGGTGAGGGCTGCAGTGCAGGTGGAATTTTACAGCTAATTTAGTAGCAGAGGAAGAGTGCCAGTGCAAAGGGGAAGTGGCACACACATTATAGAAAGATACAGAAAAGAAGCCAAGGAACAAAATATAGGTTGCCATGAAGCACTTTAAAGAAAATTGGGCAGGGACAGCCGCAAGGGGAAAATTGCTTGTAATGAAATATAAGCCTGTGAGGGAATAAGACCTCATGAGTTATTTGGGACTCTTGGAAAGAAAGTTTTTCTTAGAAAAATATTGGATGTTCTTGGCTTTCACTTCTTTCACTAGCACCCTCTATGATAGCTACTTATTCATTATCAAATGACTAATTGCTATGATAGTTGGCATTAACTTAAACCAAACCAAAACACATTACCTCCATAGTAGTCTAGATTTGGAAGGACAAAAGAAGAAATATGTGGAATATAATGAGTTTGCTTTTTAAAAATACATATATAAAGCATGCTAGCTCTCATATTTTTTCCAAATCACCAAAATAACTGATGAGGAAGTAAGAAGTGCCTTTTGAGACTTTGTAAAGTGATGCAGGTTCAGAGATGAGGTTTGAACTTGCACTTACTCTCATTGTGCTTCTGTCACAGGCTATATACACCTATATACATCTTTGCTTTCAGGAATGTACACATTGTCTACATACTAGTTTATCAAGCCTTGTGCTTATCCTCATCTCTTCCATATATGGCATCGCTTGTCTGTAAACAGGACCCTGATTTTCAGAATTAATCCTTTGTCCCTTTTATTTAGATCCTATTACAGCAACTCAGTTTAAGGACTGAACAGCCACATCACTACAGTCAAAAGTAACTTCTGAAAGCCTTGGGTTTGACTGTCAGAATATGCTTTGTAAGCAATGATTATTTGAACTTGGCAAAGTGATGCTTTTAAAGGCTGTGGTTTGTTTTTTTTATGACAAAAGAGTAGTATTAAAGTAATGGATATTACCAAGACTAACCAATCTTTGATATTAGATTCACTCAGTGTTGAAGTGTAAATAATTTTTTTTTCACTTTTCTCTTCAAGTGTACAAATTACGGCGATCAAAACAAATTTTGTGGTTTTTTAAACAAATCTCACTGTATCACTAGTAGATGCAGTAGGAACTGACTGTACATCACCCTAATTTCTAAACAGGTTGACAACATTCTGAGGAAAAAAAAAATTTGTCAATTCTAGTATTTTCAAACCTACTGTCAGGGCATGCTTAAGCTGGCTCCCAGCAATGCCAAAACATATGTAGGCAAGATAGCAAACCATTATCAAGCATTAATGAAAGTTCATTTTCTTGTCTTCTAGTTTAGGCAGGTGCTATGGTCACTCGTGTCCATAGAATTGTAACAAGTTGTATCTAATGTATCTAAATACATACAAAATCTGATAATTACAATAATTGATTTCAGAGAAATTGCACCTTCTGTTAGTCTCATAGACAGCTGGTTTGTATTAAAGTGCATATTTATCATCAACCAGTAAGTCTCTGCTTACTTTCTAAAAAACTAGTTTTCCAGTTTAATTTGTCATTTTCTTTATGGCATTTTCTTGCAGTCTATTATTTACTAGCTATACTATTAGCTTCAATTTTTGTTCAGTAAAAACTCCCACTAAATGTCATGTTTGATATATTTTTAGATAACTAAACATGAGCTTTGATTTACTTGACTCTCAATTAAAAGTGAAACCAGAATAAAATTAGAGTATTAATATTATTTTTATTTTGCTAACAATGTGTAATACAAACAGACTCTGACAAACGTAATGAAGTCTCTGTTACAGGTACTATTGTCATATTATTACCTCAGTTGCTACTGATCATTTTACAGAAATTTCAGCTTTAAGAAAAGCAAACAAAACACAACTGGAATAATTTGATTTCCAGAGGTCATCCAAATTCCAAATGCAGCACTCATGGCAATGAAGGGAAGTTTTTATTTTTCTTTATTTTAAAAATGTCTAAGTTCACTTAGTCTCCTGCTAAAGTAGGCAGACCCACACTTCTTTGTGGCCTGTTTTTTAATTTTCAAGTAAGTTTCAAATGCAAGAAAGCAATCTATAGGAAGACATCAGTTCTTATCATTTTGTGTTTTTCAGGAGAAAAATGACCTCCAATGAAACTTGCCGTGAATGCATGATTTTCTTCATTTCCTGACAAAATATAAAGTTAGATGCTTGTATTGCTTTGCTTCAGTGAAAAAAAAAATAGTAGAGTGTATCAGTATAGGGTATGTCTCAGAAAGAAACCAGAAGTGAAAATTAGTGAATTCTCCACTTCCATCTCCTCTGAGGGACATACAAACACAATAATAAAATAGGTGTGGAGGATGGGGTTCACTCCAGTGTCCGCACTGGTTATCAGTATATATATTTTTCCCATCTTGAAGTGTCTGAATACCAGCAATGTGTATTCATATCACAGAATCACAGAATGGTTGAGGTTGGACAGAAGCTCTGGATAGCAGCTAGTCCAACCTGTTTGTTCAGTGTCACCTTTGGCAGGTTTATTAGCCCAGAGGGCCTAATAAACCTGCCAGATGGGCTTCTTAAAATATCTCTAAGGATGGAGACTCCACAGCTTCTCTGGGCAATCTGTGCCAGTCCTTGGTCATCCTCACAGTGAAAATGTGTTTCCTGGTGTTCAGGGGGAAACTCCTGTGCTTCAGTTTACACACGTTGCCTCTGGTCCTGTCATGGCCAATGACTGAAAAGAGCCTGGCTCTGTTTTCTTGGCACCCTTCCTTCAGGTATTTGTACACACTGATGAGTTACCCCATGAGACTTCTCCACGCTGAACAGTCCCAGCTCTCTCGGTCTTTCCTGGTAAAAGATTCTCCAGTCCATCATCAGCTTTGTGGCTGTTTGTTGGACTCACTCCAGCATGTCCATATGTCTCTTGTACTGAGGATCCCAGAATTGGATACCGTACTCCCAGGTGTGTCCTCACCAGAGCTGAGTGGAGGGGCAGGACCGCCTCCCTTGACCTGCTGGTTGGTAACCCTGCCCTTAAAGCATCCCTTCACACCAATAACCCTCTTTGCCACAGCGGCACAGCTCTGCCTTATGTTCAGTTTGGTGTCCAGTAGACACTCAGGTCTTCTCCATCTGGGTGGCCCCCAGCCTGTCCTTGGTACCTCGGTTGTTTCTTCTCAGGTGTAGGACTTTGCACTTCTGCTTGTGGAACCTCAAATCCAGTGTTAGCATTTTTTTTTTTTTTCTTGTATACAAGGAGTTCACATTCTTGCTTCTTTGAGATAGTTAATATTTGTATTTTTTGACACATTTTGGAAAAACTAAGGTCACTGCTTGGCATGTACAAATTAGTCTGTTTTTCACTGCACTGGAGGAGTCTGAGATAAGGAGTACCTGCAATGCAGTTTGCTATGTGTGAGTTTAGTTGCACTAATTGACCTCAAACAGGGTTAGAGGGTTTTATACACCATTTCCCATTTCCGTCACTTGTATATTTGATTGTATTTCTTTTTTACTATTTTAATGTTCGAAACATAGCTAAAAGCCTTTCATACAAAAGAATTGTACATGTAACAAAATACTTTTTTATCATTAGTTCATATTTAAAATATCTGTAGAGCAGTCACATTTAAGATAAGAATGACAGTTGAAAATAGAAGTCTTTATTCAGCAAAGTATTTAGTGCCTAATTTATTTTTGAGACCCTGACAGTCTTAATCAATCCAATGTCTAAACTGCTTCAGTAAAATATACCTTATATTTTTATTATATATTACATGAGAGAACTCAGACCTAATACCCTCAGTTATTTGTATTAGACTCATATATCCCATTTATTTCTAGGTACAATCAACTGTGTAGCTACAGAGCTACCCTGCAGTGCATCTCAATTATTTCTATTCATCTAATCAGTAAATTTAATATTTTTGGTGCCACTGTCTGAAAAGGGTGCTACTTAATCTTAATTAGCAATTCAGTTACAGGTTTGGGATGCACAAAGTTAATTATTTAGAAACTGTTTTATTTGTTGCAACAGACTGAAATTGCCAATAATATTTGATTGGCTTGTATACTGATATCTATATATATAAATGTGTGTGTATGTGATTGGATCACATACCATATTCAACAACTGCCTACTTATGTCTTACTGTATGTTTTGTGCTTATGCATTTACATACACCTGATTTTGTGAATATGGCACATCAGTTTGCATAGAAAACACAATGTGTGTTTTCCACACTAAAATGTTGGAATTATAAATAGCACCTAAACCCTCATATTTATTTTGTAGCAACGTACATTTTTTCCTCTAGATGGCAATATATTGCAAGAAATATTGTCAATCTGTTTGTAGTACTTTTAAACATTGAATTTGACAGTCTCCAGAAGGTATTTAAAGTGAAAGTACTCACTCTTTTCACTTGAATTTTTTTTTGAGGCTTGACAAGTGTAACATAATATATAATTAAGGAAATCTTATAAAATTGGAAGAAGTCAATTAGTTAAAAAATAATCAGTTATAGTGCATTCAGTGCATACTTGCCTGTAACCAATGGTCACATGGGCTTTCGCAAATCCAGAAGCTTTTTGCCAAATATATTAGCATTTTTCCCATAAATTACTGTAGGAAATGTAACTTCTACTTTTCCATATAAAAACTTTGAAATTCCATATTGACTCATTACATCTTCTGGTTTGATCACAAATTAAAATACAATATAACAAAAATAATTTTCGAAACAATGAGCAATACTATTATGGAAAATGATGTATAATATGTTAGAGATAGAGATGCTGTTGTAGAAGTGATGACTGAAAATGTAGGAAGAACTAATCTGTCAGGATAGGTAGTATCTTTCATACATCAACTGATATAAGCAGGCTGTTAAAATAGACATTTTTCCAGGCATATCAGTCAAAAACTTGTATTTTCACCTGTTCATACATTTTAAACCTGGCTTATTTTTCAATTCTAGTATACTAGAAAAATAAAAAGATAGATTGTATTTTCTTGAAAACATTAAATAGAAACACAGGGGTTTCGTACACATCTGGAGGTTATATATTTTTATATACCCTTTTAGAAAATACTGTGTTCACCTACTGAAAAATATATGAATTGAGACAGTATTTCAGCCATCAAACACACTTGAGATATCCTTGTTTCTACATATAAGTTTGACTTTTTTTTCTATAAAAATAAATACTGATACTTTATTAGAAGGCTTTAACCTTCATTTGTTTCATCAGAATCTGACAGATCAGTAAATCAGCCCAGATGGTTTATTCGTAGTATCTTCCCCTGAAGCTTCCACTGTGGATTCCTCTTTACTCAAAAGAAAGAGTTTCTCCCTCACTTTTGTTACGTGAAGAGATGATCTGGTGATAGGATCCTGAGTATGCTGAGGATAAGCTCTGCAGCTGTGGATCTCAACCAGTTATGAAGTGTGGCTGTAAGAAAAAATGGGAGGGGGCGGTGAAAGGGGGCAGAAATGGCAGTTTTATGGCAGCACGTCTGCAAATGTTTGTAAGTTAGTCATACACTTTGCCTCAGGATAACTTTGTGGGTTTAGAGATAGATTTCTCAGCATCTCTATATTTGCCCTCTTAAAAAGGAAGTGTTGAACTGGTATTTTTTGCCTTCTGAATCTGATTAGGAGAAATGCAGGGATACCTGATGCTAATAAATACGGAAATGGAAGGCACAGATCAAGACATCTGGACTTTGGTGAACACTGATAGTGGAAAAGCTGTGGGCATTCCTTTGAGATGGCAAAAGGATGAAGATGAGCTCACTGTTAACTAGAGATTTTAAGATGACTCAAGCAAGGAAGACAGTAGAAAAAAATGCTACCTGATTTCACTGTAGCAAACAGATAAAAGCTGCAGATATGTGAGAGTTAAGAGTGCAGTAGAGGAGTTTGCTAGCTGGTTTCTTTGAGATAAAAACCTGAAGGTTAAAAGAGTAGTGGAGGGGCTGAGCTCTTAAGCATAAATAGCATAAGGAGGTCTGTAGATCTTTCTCTGGACAAAATACTTATGAGGCAAAGAAATTAGTGCAGGAAGAATGGAAAAAGACAGAACTCCAGGATCCCTCTTAGCTATTTAGAACAAAAAATTCCCAATTTGAATAGTGGCAGTTTCAGAAATCATTATATATCACACTACTGTGGTATGCTCAGACTTCTGGAGCCTGCTCGTAGTGTCCAGCCACAAACAAGTGCAGGCAACCCTGGAGCTGAGCTGTGTGGTGAAATCCTGGATGTGTTATGGAAAGAGACAGGGTGTGATGTTGAAGTGCTGCATTTTCTGCAGAAGGTGTTGGTGTTTGGTCAGCAATCCAAATATGCTTCATGCAATACTTCTTTATTAAACTCCTTAAAAGTTTACTGTAATGCATTAGGAATGCCATATTTGCCTTTAGGAGTCAGTCAACCAGCTCTTGTTCCTGCTGGATGAAGTAAACATCACGGTATTCCTTAATAAAACCTTGCCCTTGACACAGGGGAAAGGATGCACACTTAAGGTAGAGCACTTTGGTGATCTCCAGCTGCTAGATGAGCCCTGTAGGCTAACTTACCAGTCTCAGGCTTCTCCTGTCAATAGTGAGACCTTGTCACCTTGTCACCTGGAATTAGTGAGATGTGTACCAAAAGTATCAAACTGTCTTTACCACCACCATCTTTGTCATTTATATTGCTTAGATCGGGGAATTATGCCAAAAACTGTTAATTGGGAAGTATAAAAGTATGTACTATGTGAAATGTAACTACAGATCAGAGGCAGCTGTGTGCCAGTAATGGTTCAAATTCATCTGGTTACACTGGATTTCTAAGAGGTAGTCATCCATTGTTGAAACTGGCACCTCAGACTTCTTCAATCTTTACTGTGAAAAACCAGATCCAAAAAGTAATTAATTTCACCCTAAAGTAGGTATTTGGGACAAGTTTGGCCAGAAAGCATCTCTTTCTCTCTGTTGACTAGTTTTAGACACTAAATTTAGGTTAAGTGAATCTCACTCAATATCTGCCCTAGCCTGACTTGGTGTGTTCTTGGTTTGTGTCAAAAAAAAAAAGCTCTCTCAACAGATGAGGACTTTTTTTATTGCTGTAATGCAGCTGCAACAGAGTTCAAGTTTCAGTTGAAGAAGATCTGGCCTGCAATATTGTAGTAATGTCTGCCATGTTAAATGAAGTCACCTTATTTTACTTAGAACAGTCTTGTTGCATTATATATGTTTGCTAACCTATTATAAACTGGGGTTTGTACTAAGACAACTAAATTTGTTAGATACTTCCATATGCAAATTTCTGTGATGAATACAAACTCTTAGATGCTGTGAAAATAATACTGTACTGTCTTGAATCTTTTAGATTTGTTTCTGCCTGTGCTAACTTTGAATTTAAAATTCGGTAAAACAGCTGTATATACTCAGTAGTTGTTATAAAGAGGGGTAGTAAATAAGATAAAAGGCAAAGAAGATAGGAGTGATGCTACTTTGCTGCAGAGGGTCATGAAAAATTGAACTGATTAATAAAGAATTGATTCTTTACTCCATATTCAGAGGAGAAATTACTTCTATAAACTATTCCTTAAGAAATCTGTTTATGTTAGTGCTAGAATAGTTGTCATACAGTTATACACTGAGAAACTTATTTTTTCCCCTTGAAAAAGTCCTTTGTGATTATTTCATTCTGTAGATTCCCTCTGAAGAACTTGTTCTTCTTGTGTCATTTTTGACATAATAGGGAATGTTGAAAAACACATTGTCTTACCTATATTTTAAAGACCTCATGTAGAATCTACACTGATTTAGGATTTTTTTCCATTTTTAAGAGTATATGGAACATTTTCAATTCATTTAAGAGTAACGTAGGATGGGTGCTGGAGCCTTATGCACAATACTAGCATATGGATAAAATCACAGGAATTAGCAAAATTCCACGTAGCTTTTGAGGAGCAGATGCTTTGAAAGGTGGCTGCTGTTAGGATTGTGACCTGTACTATGGATTTTATCCATGGACTCAAACCAGCCCTAAAAATCCTGGACATATTTCTGCAATACCAGCTCAGAAAGGGTCTTTCCTTCTATACCTTCCACACAGGTTAACTTGATCCAGTCACTGGGCCTGTAAGGGGAATGCCTTGCCTTTGACTTTTGCCAAGAGCCTTTATGAAATCTCAGGTCTAGGGCAACAGTGGTCGCAGCTGAGTCAGAGGTTTACATGCAGTTACCCCTACCCAGAAAAATAGGGTACAGGATGGCCCAGATCATGCTAACTATGTGTACCCTGGATGCTTGAATCAAAGCTTGCTTTGTGCAAGTATTAAACTGAATTGTAAATGTTTTCCTCTAACACATTTCGTGAGACAATGATGCCTTCCTCCTCTAGAACTGATGTCTGCCATCTGCAACCTGAACCACAATCTCCACCACTTTGCTTTCAGTGCTAAGAGTGGTTGCAAGACCATTGCCAAATCAGGGAGCTGCTCTGGCAGAGACCTCGCACTACACGGAATGAGCTTGTGTTGGCCCCAGAGCTGTCTCAATGCCTGAATCCTTATGTACTCATAAGGAAGAGAGTTGGAGCAAGGGAAGGATGATCTTCTCATCAGCAAAGTCAATTTAATTTAGATTAAGCTGTGTCCTTAGTCTGTACCAGCGTAGTTCAAAATTTCACACAGCCAGTGTGTTTGTCTCATCCTATTACTAAAACTCACTGTGAAAAAAAAAAAAAAAAGACGTGAAAACTTTCAGAATAATGTCTTTTTGCACATTTAAAAGGAAGATAAATCAGTCAAACATTCGGACAGTATATTTCTAATTTAAAGAATAAAACCCCAAACCCAGTGGGTCAGACAGCAACTTCTTCCTCTGTTTTGCTATTTGGGCTTCCATCTCTCTACTGATGTTGATTAATAATCAGCTCTTTTCTAGGGTAATTATATATGATAGATGATTTGGATTGCCTAGAAGGAGTGATGGAAAATGTTATAGCTTCTGATATTTTTTAAGGCAGAATTTGCCAAGGGATTCTGTTTCCAGTAGTAAGAGCCAGGTAATAACTTACAAATTATTCTGACATAAGACAGAGACAGTAAATAAAATGTATCAGAATAGTTCAATTTCTTTTCATTGAGTTGCTATTAGTTGCTGCCTTTTTGCATACTGGAGGGAAGAAAAATCTGATGCCTCTAAGTCCCCTATTTTAATAGTCAGAATACTAGAATATGTTTCTTAAGTTTTTTTTGTAATGATCTGGGCCTGAGTTTCTTCAACTGTAGAACAGGATTAATTTTTCACAGAGGTTTAAAGAGACACAAGTAAGTAATATTTAGGAAATACTTTGAAATCCACAGATGAAACTTTAAAAAAGTTAGGTCTACATGTTCCAGAGATCTGTGTGTGTTACTCAGAAAATAATCTACTAAATATGTAACTATCAGTCAATCTGTGAGAGTGAAAACAAATTTGGAATTGCTAAAACCCAGTACATCATGAAATCTAATTAAATTAACAAAAAATGGAGAGGCATGCTCCTGAAATGGAACAGAAACTACCCAACATGATTATTTTGAAGCAAACTTCATCTTCCATATGTCAAGAATGAGATTTTCCTTACAGGCAGTCCATAACAGGACAAGATCTGGACACGTAATTGTGAAAAAAGATTTTTACTTTGATTAGCAAAGGAACAGGCAAAGACACATTTTGTTTCTAACAGTGGTAAATACAGACTGACCCAGCTAACTTTGAGAGAAGTGCCCAGTTAAGAGTGCAGTTGCTCCAAGCTCCCTGAATATCCACTTAAGTATATATCTCTCAGGACTGGAGTAATTGTAAATGTGTTGAATCACACTAAATCTGCCTGGTTTACTGTACTTTGTGCATAGAGAACTTGTATTCCTGCTGCGTTTCACTGGAGTCATATCATGGTGCCTTGGTTGCTAAACTTGTGTAATGAAAGATACCACCTATTAAATGAGAAGTGAGCTGTGCTAGTAGCAAGTCCAGCTATTCTTCCTTCTTTAAATAAGTGGAAAAAAAGGAAAACAAAATACGAAATGTTGAACAACAACAACAACAAAACCCCAAGACAAGTGCTGACTTTCTGATTATTGAAATCTACTTTATTTTTTATAGTGTTACCCTGTTCATGACAAGGTACATCAGAAAAAAAGCACTAAAATAACCAGGCACAGTATAAGCAATGGATGAATATGACAAAATTCTATTTGTGTTTCATGTATAATGGCATAACAGCAGACGGCTCAAAAGCATGCAGATGAACCCTCAGTTTGTCAAGAGTTCAGGGAACAAAAAAGCAGCCTTGCAGCTAGCTTTCTCCAGCTATGCCTGGCACAAATACATTAGCTAAATGCTGTGCTTTATTGCTAAATAGAAAGAAACAGCGAAATTTTAGCATCAAGCAAGAGCTAAAGCTGTCAGAAGAAGAAAAACAATAGCATTCAAAGAAAATACCAACAGCAAGGAGGGAATAATATGGTCCAAAAATGAATAAAACACAAGGGAACACATCCAAATCCTGAATAGGTTGTAAAACATGGTCAGAGATAAAACATTCCCAGTGGAAGTAAGCTGGAGAGACACTGTATCTCATATTGTGGTCAAGTAGAGAATTCTGCAAATCATCCTTTTTACTGCCACCAAATAGCATTTTGTGTCTGTGCTTTTGTCCAGTTTTTGGCATTGCATATTTCTGTCCATGCTTTTTAGGGGTTACTATTTTAATTATTTTAATCCTTTTTTTGTTGGTGGTGGGCTGTTATCAACAAAAATACGTAGGATGTGCCTACTATTGGCCTCATCAGTCAGAGCACAGCAAACTTTGGATATATTAATATGCTCTGAAAGAGGCATGTGAAGCCTTTACTTCTTATTTAAAAGGTTAATTTTAATTTTAAGGACCTTTTAGAATCCCTTATAATCACCTCCTAATAATAAAATGTGTCCACAGCTCAAACATACCTGCATGTCAGCACCCCAAATGGATTCAAGTGTGAAGTTATCTGACAGAAATGTAAATAAATTAAGTGTAGAGCTTGTGAATCTTGTTCTAGTGAAATGCTGCATGAGTAGATACACATCAACAAAATAGCTAATGCAATATCCAGCTGCCACCTAAATGGTGGGATGGTTCTGCTTCTCCTGTGCCCATCCCAGTGGTCCCTCTCAGTATCCACTCAAGCACTTTTCAGACATGCTGAACAGATTGTTTGATAAATTAACTAAAAATTTACATTATAAAGAAAAGTCTAGTTTTCAGCTCTTTCCGAGGCTGAAATCAATCAAAAGGGCCTTTCCAGGAAGAGCCAGAGACACAGTAGAAGAGGAATGTGACCTGCACAGCTGGGTATGCAGGCAGAAAATGAGAAGGGCTGGGTGTCTGCAGCCACCTCCTGTAGCAACAACTGGCTTGTATCTGTCACTGAATTACACCTTCAGAGAGAGAAAATCCTCAAGAGCAGAAGGAAGTAACAAAGCATGACATAACCTCTGTGATAATGTATCTGTCATTGAGTAAAAGCTGAGCATTTATGTGGAATGCTAATAGTTCCAACTTTGCAGCTCTAGGGAGGATTACTGTGTACACTCCTTAAAAGAAAAAAATAAAATTACACCAAATAAGTGACTGATTCATCAATTTATTTTCTGAATGAAAACAGTTTATGTTTTGTGATTTTTTAATGGCTATTTATCTCACAGAAGGGACAGAATTTTGTCACTGATGGGTGTGTTTTTAACAAAATGGAAGCAAATTCTGTTGAACCAAAGTGAATTAGTGATTCAGGGAAAATACCTGGGGAAATCTAAAATGGAAAAACCACCTAGATATCGAAATGAAGGCAAAATAAAATTAAAGACAATCTGACACTGCCTTCCTTCCCATTAAAAAAAACCAAAATCCAGAACTGGGATATATGTTTCATGCTGTGTCCAAGAAATTTCTGTAGGTGTCCAGAAAAGCCAGCATGCTTGTTTGCCTTGTCCAGGTGGAGCAGATTGTGCCAACACTAATCCCAAGCTAGTGTGCCAGGGAGCACCATCCCAAAATGCTACTCAACATCTCAGGGTAGGCATGGGTGGGAAACTTTCACTGTGTAGTCTTTTGGCAGAGAGGAGTGAAAGAAAACACATAGGGGTGATCCCTAAAGCAGGAACAGATGAATTACCATGAATTGTCAAACTCAAGACAGTGACCAAGAGGCTTTACCTAGAGGTTAAGACCTCTAATGAAGTGTGTATGGTTTTTTGCAACCAAAAAACCCAACTGAAATTTGCTAGATGGAGAGGAAGACTGGAAAGATGTTGTAAGCAAAACTTTCCTATACTGTATCTCAACTGTCCAGTTGGATGGATTCTGCATTTTCATGAAGTAACTTGTTCTACTTGGTTTTACAGTAAGATCAGAGATGTATTTTCTTTAAGAATAAAGTCCTTCAAAATTCTGGCCCACTGTAAGGATTTTCTCTAGTTGTCTAGGGAAGCACAGCTGAAAAGATTCCAGAGTAAAACAGGCAGGTAGAATAGGTGGCCAGCTAACTACCTGTCATTTAAAAAAGGTGTCCTCCAAAGAACACTTTGGTCAAATTGCTGACAAAGATGAGCTGTAGGAAAGTCTGATAGACTTGAAAAATTACAGTTCTAGATCTCCAGGAAAAAAAGAGCTTGCTTTTATATTTGGACTGCACAAAGAATTTGCATAGGATTTGGGTATTTTTGCAACTGTTATGTAGATTTTTAAACTGAGACCTAGCTGTAACAGGTTCAGTTTGCACTGAATCAATTTTAAGTATTTAGGTAGAACTGTAATTGGACTTGAAATTGCTTGAAAATAAGATTAGGTCCCTCTGAGTTCTGAAATTTGCAAAGCTACAAACCTTAGTAGTACAGCCTTATGACAGAAAAATCTTTTTGGCTTTTGAGTGAATAGAGAAATCATGTTAAATCAAATTTGTGGAACAAGGGAGTATAGCTGTAAAAGGTATATAATATTTGAGAGTTGATAAGTGATGACATCATTTAAAAAATGAAGACAGGTTGGTGTGTAGGAGATATCACGTGGATGTTGCTGTGACTAAAATATTAAGAGCATGTGTCTGTATTTTGGGTTCCACCCCCCAACCCTTTTGTGATGCAAAAAAAGCAAAATAAGGTGTGTGTGTGTGTTGTCTTTGGTGACATATGAAAGACATTCTTTTCTCTGAATATCTCATTTGGTCACAGTATTTCGTGGTTGCCTACAGAAGGAGATTTTCATGATTTTTCTACTGCTTGTAGAAAACAGTAAATGTTGCCATGATATTTATCTGTGTATATTTTTCAATCACATAATCGTATTACTTTCTTAGATCTAGATTTTTCTTCCTCATATAAAAACTGCCTTCTTTTTTGTAGGCAATCCCTTTGACTGCAGTGGAACCAGTTATGACCAACATTATTATACAGAGTAAGTAACGGTGTGGCAATCTTGTCCTTAATGTGTATCTTTTCTACAATTTATTTATAAAATGATACTTTAAATTTTTTTTTCATACCTTAGGAAAAATGATCAGAAGAACAATTTTTCAATAGTTTATAATAAACTCTTTATAAGTTAAGGAGAGGGGAAATTTTCTTACATGCTTGTTTCTTGATAGGTATAGTATACACAGAATTTCACAGTGGATTTAGTTTGATTTTTTTTTTTTTAAGCACTTCTTTATTCTAACATATTTGGTTGATATAGTAGTTATTAAAACCCAAAATTAGTGAAAATATTAGTGTTTCCTAAGCAACTACCCAGGAAAAATGCAATATTCATTAAATGAGCTTTATTCATGTTAAAGCTCCCGCATTGGCAGAAAGGATGACAGATAAACTGGAATGTGTCAGTACTTTAATTCAGTTACATTGAAATGTAAAGACTCCAAAAGAATCTTTGTTAGGTTTTCAAAAAGCTAGCACTTGGATTGCTACCCAGCTGCAATGGCACAGTGCAGTACTGTCTGTGAATGGGTGCCAGTTTCAATGCCATTGCGCAGAAAGGTTACTGAATATCCCTAACAGCATTTGGGCTGCAGAATGAGCCCCTCACTCAAATGAACGTCTTCTCTTCTTGCTGTGAAGACTGTACACTGAGAGCATTTGCTAATTCATTCTCATTCTGTTGTGTTTAATTATCACTTTCATCCCTTTTTCTTTTGTACTTAACTATTTTTCTATTTTCCCTCCATTTTATACCTGCAACATAATAAGGTTCAATGTGATAAAATTAATGTTTATAGATATTATATTCCAATTACACACTCCACACACCAAAAATTAACTTGATAGATTTCTGCTTTGATCATTGAAAAGAAGGATAATCTGTGTATAATGTTTTTATAAAAGAAGGCTCTATGCAAGAGAATTAGACTGAGAGAGATTTAATTTGAGTTCTAGGGACTTAGTTATAACAGCTAGGATGGTAGCTCAAATATGTGCATGGATTTAGCTGAGGTGGATCTAACCCAAATTTGTTTTTTTCCCCTACAGCCTACCTTCTGTGCTAAGCACAATTGCACTTGTACCTGTGCAGGTGCTGTTTATAATCAAGTGTTTAAAACATAATACACCCATTTTCAGTTCAAGTTCCAAATTACATTTGCTGAGGGTACTCCATTCACCCATATTGCTTCCCCTCAAAGGTGAGCACAGCTAGAAACAGGTCACCTACTGCCTATTCCTGTTCCAAATGGCAATGTGCCAGCAAAGAGCAATTTTGAGTTGCAATTGGATCTCATTGATTTCAGTGAAACCTCATTTGTCATAAAACTGGGAAATTCAGTTGCAAATCAAACTCCATATATTCTGTCACTGAAAAATTCAGACTCTTCCTGCTGTACAAAGCAGTGAAAGGTGTGAAAAAGCAAACTCTAGAGTTCATAGGGTGGTATAGCAAAGTTCTTCCGATGCTTGAAGAGCAATTGCATAACTTCTAATGTAAATCAGTCTCAGTATGTCAGTCTGCCTCAGATTAAAGGAAAATACAACTCCGCAGCAGGATTTTAAAGTCAAATCAGGTGTAGTAATGTAGCCTTATTTGGAATATGAACAAAAGAGCAGTTGCCAAGAATTAATGAATGATCTGCATAGATGGCTGACAGTAATGGTAAGGTAGTTTTCACCTGTTTACCTTCTTTCAGTATTACCATTGTTAATTGGAGTGTGTTAATGATTTAAAAAACAAAACCAAACCAACTGTTGCTAAAAAACCAGTAGATTATCTTAAAGGTAAATCTTAATCATGTTCTCTGGAACATTTTTATGGGAAGCCTGGGGTATGCATAACCTACAGTGTGAACGAGTCCTAGATTGTAAGTTTTTGGGAACACGTGGGTTTCAGCTGTCAGGCAAGAAGGGATGTATGTCCTTCTTTCTGTTAGGATATATTAGAATGTTATAGTCAATGTCCTTCTCTTACACATGTGGTTTTCAAAACAAAAACAAACAATCAACCACTGTTGATTAAAATTACGAAGTTATGAGGCGTGTTCTTATTCTGGCTTCTGAAGAATGGGGCTGTGCCGTGTATTTTCTCCTGTATTTATTGAATACTGTGAGCACTGGGACCCTGATCTTCTGTAGCAACTCACATAAGCAATTGTATCTATTTAAATAAAAGCAATAAATATTTATGATCTTTGTATTTTGGGTTTCGTGATACAAATTCCCGGCTCATATTTACATTCACACCCTTACATAACCAGAACACTGAAAATCAACTTTTCTGTGTATAACTTATTAACTTATACACCTAGAATAAAATGTGAGTTTGTATTTTGAACACATTTTTTCTATTGTTACATCTAAACTGTGTAATTTTAGCTGTTAATTTTGCTTATAGATGATCTGCTGAGAGTTTAAGTGGAACAGTTGCTCATTAGTGTGTGACAAGGGTGAACAGGTTGATTGAAAAAAGTAATCAAAGAAGGCAACTAAATCAATATGTTTTCAATGCGTGTCTGTAGTTTGGATGTATTACTATCCAAAAAACCCTATAAATTAAGTTGGCTTAAATTCTGATTTCTCCAGAAAGGTTGCCTCTATCTCAAAAAGCATTGATTAAATGTGTTGCAACAAAAATCTTGTCAGTTTCAGTGTTCTTTAGGGGAGTCCCTATAGTAAGAATATAAAAAATGGTGTGATTTTTTTTTCATAACACTAGCTCCATCCCCAAAGTGACACAAGTGGGAAATCCCATCTGTGAATATCATCTGCTGCCTGTTAAATTACTTTACTCAAATTTGGTTTGGTTATATCAATCAACCTCAAGCTTAATGGAATTCCTGAGGAGGTGGTTAACCTTAATATCAGTTACTGGCAAGAGCTTAAATTACTATTTTTCACAGGGTACTGGGACATCCTATTTTAGAGGAATATATTAGGTTTCTTCTAGTTAAACTAAATACTGAAAGATAGATTTAAACCCACAGATTTGTGGAGGAACAAGTTCAGTTCAGGCACATTCCGAATATTGCCTTATCACAAGTGATAAGACAATATTCTCTGCATTTAGAACAAGACAGAAATACTTGAAAGTATTAATGTAATACTAATATTTTGAGTATTTAAAAATGCATTTAATAACTTTAATTTGCTGAACTAAAGTATGGGAACAGGTATCTCACTACTCACAGGAAGGATATAATTATTTTTAAGCAAGGAGTAGTTTAATGGTGAACCTTTCAAGATTTGACCAGCAATGACCAGAGACAGCTGCTAATCAGCTGATAGAACCTCCTTGTATCCTCTGAAGTTGAATAAGCTCCTTCTGGATAACCTAAAAGGTGACTTCATAACAGACCCTAATTTCTAAAATTGGATCAAGCTGATCAGCTGAAATGTATTAATTTATTAGCTGCTATCAAATCAAAAATTGGAACCTTCTCACGCCACTAAGGCTCCATAGAGCTGGCAGTGACACAGTGCTATGTCTGTGCTATGTTTCAGGTAGCCTTCTGTTTTTATTATCTTTTCAGTTTGCAATCTGATTGTAACCATTAAGCCAAAAGAGAAATTAGCATAAATCAATTGTTTTACTTCCTGAACATCTTTTTGCAACTTGTTGAAAGGATCATATGAAAGAATAATTTGTTTACTTTTCCAATATGTGTACTAAAAAAAAAAAGAATCCATTTAACTAGTGAAGTCTGAAGTCATAATGCCAGATTATGAGTAGGCAGTAATGGTGCCAAATAATAATAGGCGAAACAGCCAAGCACAAAGTGAATGACCAAAGTTATTTAAAATACAACAAACACAAAAAAGAAAAATTGTTCTGTGTATTGTTCTGACTACAGGATGACTGGAAGATTGTTTTACAGAAGATCATATTGTATATGTCTATAAAATTTTGGCTATTATTTTCATATTGAGAGAAATAAAATATGAAATAGCAATTCATTCTAGTTGACTGGACTTCATTTCCAAAGCACTCTCAACATATATTAAATATAATACACTAGAAAAAACACCACAGCGAAATTTATGGGGGAAAAAATGCATACAATTTGATTAAACAAAAAAAAAAAATTTATAAAAAAAAAAAAAAAAAAAAAAAAAAAAAAAAGAAAATGTAAACATTTACATCAAGCTACATACTGTTCTGGAAGGAAGTTAAACAGTGTAGAGGCTCACCCAAAGGGATGTCAGAGATGTAATCTGACACATGCTAAGAGGGCTCTCTCTGCAGAGGCCTTTGAAAGAAAATGTGTTTCCTCTCATTCTCTCAAGATTATACAATATTTAGAAACAGTCAGTAGTTCCAACTTTAGTACTTCCAGTTGATCCCTGATGTAGGTTAGTCATGTATCATTTGAAACTTGCAGTGCTAGAGCAGCAAAACTGAAGCAATTTTTCAGGATAAAAAATAACTAATTTAGGCTTGAGAATGAATGTAGACAGAACTGTACACAAGAAACTGATAATATTCAAAATTAGTCTTTTACTTCTTGACAGCTGAATTTATTAGACTGTGGAATGGTCTCTCAGGGAAAGTGGTGAAAATTCAAGTGTTTGATATTTTTAAAATAGGTTTGTCAAATGAGTAGTAGATGTACAAGAGAAAACAATTACTTTGGCAAGCAGAAAGACTGTAGCTGTCACCCAGACTATCTCAATCTTGATGGGTTCAGTTTCTGTTAACACTGACTCCAGCATGTTATCTTTTGCTCAACTAAGCAACTGCTCCATAATGCAATTTTGAGACCATACCAATAAATTTTGCAGTTTTGAAATAGCATGGATAAAATGGATCAAATCAAATGGAGCAGCACTTTTTGCACATGCGAAAAAACCCATGCAGAATATGAAAACTCTGTTTCTTTCACTCTTTCTGGGTCATAGAAGACTTTTTGTTTGTTTTCCTAGATCAACAAAGCTTGAGATTTCCTTCTCTTCTCCTGAGCTTGGGATGCTTTGGGAAATAATTTGTAAAACATAAATATGATTTCTAGAGGTCCCTTCCAACCCTAACAATTCTGTGATTCTCAAACATGCTTTTCCAAACAATGACCTTTGGCATTCCCATAGTCAGGACCTAGGAATTTTTTAGGGCTTACAGCATAGTGGGAAAGCAGTGGGATTCATCACTGGCACTGTCTTCTCTGTGACCATTCTTGAGCATGTCAAATGAATTTGGCAATAGAGGTAAGTGAAATATTTGGTTAAAATAGTTCATTTTAGGGGCAATTGAGGCTGTCACTATTTCTCTTCAGTGAGGCTTCCTGACAAAGGGATCAGAGCCATCAGTTTCTTTTGCCTGACACCAAGACCCCGTTTTGGTCACACACTGCCACAGAAAATTATTAACAGTTTCCCTGTAAGGGGCTGAACTGTCAGGTCGTGTCAGTTGGCCAAGACTTTGGAAATTATTTGACGCACTCAGCTAACTCCCCGTTTATAATGTACCCCATACCTCAGTTGCATCTTCAACCATTTTACACCTGTGTTTTCTTAGTCATCTCCAGATCTCCTCTCTTACACTTTAGATAGGATTGAAACTTCCTTACAGAAGCTTTAGCAACTGGCAACCGGCATGGAGCTCTTTGACACACTGGTAACACAAGATGCAACTTTTCATAGAAGACCTAAGCAGTGCTGGTTAGCCTCTGCAAACTGTCACAATTCCTAATCCTAAAAAATCTGACAGAGGCTTTTTCTCTGCTAAGGAGAACATAGCTGCTACTGTCTTACTTAATGCCTTCAACTGAAACTGACATCATCAACAAACATTGATATTTTTAATGTCTTATCTATACATTGGCATATTACAAGCAGCCTTAGGAGCCATAGTCAACAAATCAAGCAGTCAGTTGTACTGAGAAAAGATGTGGCATGTAGGTAGAGGAAATAACTTTTCTTGGAATAGCCTATATAGTTGGAAATAGAACATACAATCCCTTCTTAAGTCTGTTGTAGAAGCAATAGACTTCAAAGTTAAGTATGAGTTGACAACGCCTGCTCGGTTTAACTTGTTTTGATTTCGCTTCGCATTCGTGCCAAACTACTGGCTAGCAGTAGCAGAAAAAGAAAAAAGAAATGAAAAAAATGTACCTTTTATCAGCTCATTGATTCATCTTTTGTTTGCTTCCTTTCTGTACTTGTTCCTGCTATCAGCTGAATTATTTACTCCTGCCTGGTACTGGCTTTAACATTCTGTATCTTTAACCTGGCTAAGCCCTCCATGCAGCTCTTGCTGGTTTTGTTTGGTTTTTTTTTTTCTTTTCTGAAAAATTAGGGTTGGGGTTTTTTTTGCCATTTTCATGAGGTGAATCAGTTTATCTTGTGATCAAATTATCACCAACTCTTGTTTTAAGTAAGCTGTAGGAGTGTGGGCTAGTGCAGTGTAGTGGGAAGTGAAAAGCAAAAGTTTCTCCTTTGAGAAAGAAAAAGCTTTCAGTCCCTGCTGTACTTCAGAAACCTACCCTGAAATATGGGCAACTGGATATTTTCTCCCAGGGACAATGGAAGTGTTTCTGTAGCTTATGGACATTACCTTTGCCATATATCCAGGATACATGTGAGGTAAATATAGTGGGTTGTGGAATAGATAACTGAAAAAATAGGAGCCAGCATTCAAAACACAGAGTAGCTTCCAAAGTTAGTGGAAGTAAAAGTGGAAGTAAATTTTGTTGTTGGAAGAGGTTTCCTTGAGATAGAAATTCAGATGGAGCACTATGCCAATATTTGCTGGAGCTATATGCATGATGAAGTAGGAAAATTACCTACCTTTGGAAGGTAAAGAGAAGAGAAAGAGCCACAGAAAGAATAGAGCATGGTGCTAATAACACCAAGGTTGTGGGTTCAATCCCCTTGCACATTTACTTAAGGGTTGAACTCAGTAATCCTTGTGGATTCCTTCCAACTCAGAATATTCTGTGAATCTGAATATAAACCCTTATCTTGTGACACACTGCTTTAGCCACAAGAGACTGGAGTGCTCGCAAAAATGAGATCTGGGATTCTGAGCACCAGTGGTTGTTTTAATTTGTTGACATTTAAAAGAAAGAAAATATTACTCATATAATGTGTCACAAAAATATTTTGTTTACCTAATAGAAAAAAAACCTCATAAAACTTTAGATTCAGCTAAAATTGCTTGGGTAAAATAACAGGTGAATTTTCTTTATGGATGAAACTATAGACAAAAAATACTGGTAGCACAAGCTTGTCTTCCTTAAAAAACTTTAAAAAAAAGCTTTGATATTTCAGAATTTGTTTCTTTGATCCCTCTCTTCATATGATTAGGAAATTTCATGGGGAGAAAAGCACATAAAGGGACACATAAACCTGTTTTGTTTGGCTTTGTTCGTTTTTTTCCTCTAACTCTTCCAATTGATGGGTGTTAAAGCAGTTCTATGTCTTCCTTCAGGTACCTATCTCCTGATCAGCTGCAAAGATAAATAGTATTGGAGTGACAAAGCTAAATCCCACTAAAATATTCTAGTCAGCACTTTGTCTTTGCATTCATTTTTGCTTTAAATGGTAAAAAAAAAAAAAAGGTTTTTGAAACAGAGATATGTACTTATTTTCAAAGTTGTAACTTCTTTCTAGGATTTCAGGGCTTGTCTTCCTACTGATTCCCTGTTTCTCATGTTTATCTTAGAAAAGAAGCTATATTTGTGGAAAAAAAACCCAACCAGAGACAAAGTTAAGATTTTAAATGTTCTTTCCATGCTTTAACCTCCCTTTCTTCTGGAAAATTGTTTAAAAACACTCCTTTCAAATCCCACTTTTACCTTTTTACCACTTTTTACCCCTTTTTACCTTTACCACTTTTACCACTTTTCATTCTTATCCTGTCTTTCACTTCTCTTTAAGCATTGAACTTCTAATTTTCAATGGAGAAGAAGGAAGGGAGTAAATAAGTGTTTTGATTCTGTTCTCCAATTTCTGTTCAATTTTTTTAAGTGAAAGGAAACAGTGGAAGGAAAAAATGCCCTTTGAAGCATTATTGTTTCTAAATTAGAAAGATTCTAAAGAATTAAAAATCATAACCCTTTGCAAATTAATTTTGCATAAGTATTTAGCCATTTTATTTTGTAATCTAAAACCAATAAATTAACATTCTCCTCTTAGCTTTTTTCCATGTTTAGTGGAATCTGGTAGTTTAGGATATCTTATTACTGCATATGCATAGCACCCAGCACAGTGGAATCTGAATGATATTCAAATCTTAGATATGCCAGAAGTAAACTATTTGTAAGCGAAGTGACAGTAGGAAATAGAATCTTTGATTGGTTTACAGTGGATAAATTTGGTAGAAATTAATATGTAGAAGTTACCTATTGAAAATCTATGTGATTATCTATGGAAAAAGTTCTTTTTAAGAAATAAATTGCAGTTGGAGAATTACCTGATATTACTTAAATTCTGAGAAATTAGTATTTCAAGCCACTAGATATTCATACCAGAATGTACGACATTAATTTGGATTTATTATGCTAATTAAAGTGAACTAAAAAATCATATGAAACTGAATATTTTTTAAAATAAAATGAGCATTCACAAAATATTAATATACAATTGGTCCTGGGAAATGCACAAACTGAATCTCCTGTTCAGCAAAGTACCCTGGGAGGTGAGAAATTGTTCTTAATATAGTAAAAGACTCAGAAACATTTGCATCCATTTTTACTTCAGTATTATTGTAATTTAGGCTTAATCAAATATTAGTAAGTGCTTTAGGGTGATACTCAAATTCTGGTGCATTCTGTTGCCACTCAAACCCACACTGCTCTGCCCCCTGCCCCGTCCTGTTCCATCAACAACGAGCTTGTTTTTCTCCGCAAAGCAGCTTCCTGCTTTTCATGAAAGCACTTCTTTCAGCTACCACCTTAATATTCCTTTTTCTCAGATTTGTATAGAGTGTGGAGCTCCTTTGAACAGCAGAGAGAAGCCATACAGATAGCAGGACTGGGAGAAGAACAGAGATAGCTACCATCTGCCACATTAGCTAAACTGAAGCAAATTGAAAAGGCTCTTCAGCACAAGTTCTTCTTTCTATTTATTTGTTTAAGCCCATCTCGTGGACTAGGGAACAAAACCCCTTCAGTTAAAAATACATTTTTTTTTTCTGACATTATGTCTTTCTTTTGCTGGTTGAACAGGGATATTTTGGAAAATCAGGGTACTGTGTGTGACACCAAATTTAGTTGAAACTGGGAGAAAAAGATGTAATCCAAAGCCCATTGACAGAATTTAGAGGTTTAGAGTGTATGCAAACAAACCCAAACACTCCATATTTTCAAGCTGAATGCTGCAATAACGGAGAGGAAAAGTAGTCCAGTAAAAGAAGGGAATATGCTGTTAGGGTTAATGCAGTGAGAGAGAGCTGAGAAACTGCAAATTCTAACATTAACCTACATGAGCAGTCCCTATTGTCCTTATCCTTAGAGCTAGTAGGAACACAGAGCATGTTTATGTCTGCTGGAGAACACAATGTGTTTGGGACTTCAATCAGTCCCTAGCTGTAGTCATTGTGTGAGTCTTTTGTCACTGTGAGTCACAAAAGACTGAAATCACTGAAGGCAAGGCTCAGGCTTATTCCATACACTTCTGGAAGATTTGTAATTTTTCTTTTATTATCCCTTTCAAATCTGTACTTCAGATATGAAGAAAATTAAATTAAGGGCAAATCTTGGCAAAATTTGTAGGATCAGCATAATAAAGTCATGAGATGTAAAGAAGTAATAATGACTTCCAGGAAAATGCCTAAGAAGCATTCTGTCTATGCTGTATGCACAATCAATTTAGAGCCCATATAAGCATCTGGATAAACTTGTGCATGCAACAAATAATTAGCAGTAGCTGTGACAGTTATGAAGATGAATGGGAAAGTTTTAAAATTGGAAGTCCATTACTTAGCTTTTGAAATTTACCTGTTTAGATGATAAACTGTTTAATGGAATATAGAATTTCTTAGGTAACACTTAAACATATCTCCTTTCTGAACCTTTCTCTTATTTTGTGACAATGATATCTGTAAAAATGTAATAAGTCTTAAAACTATATTTCCAACCTGAAGGTCAAGCATTAAATAGAATATGAAATGAAGAAACATAATAAGAAACTGGACCATATAAAAGCTGTAGTTATGTATTATGGTGTGACATTAGAACTTTGGCTACCTCTAGAAACCCCAGGAGAGGTCCTAATTTGGAAAAAATAATTTAACTCACTATATATTGATTGCAAGATGTTCTAGCTGATAAGTCTCTTGGTGTCTTGAGACGGCTAAGAAGAAGGAAAATTTTAAGTATCAGAGGGTTGGTGGTTTACAGCATTCTTCTTAATCTGTCAACTTCTTTGGTTATATATGGTTTTAATATTTTTGAGACACAGTCACCAAGAAGAAATGTAACATATACTGTATCTTCAATGTTCTGAAATTAGTAAAAAGGGGTTTTTGGTATGTTTTGTTTTGTTTGGTGTTTTTTTCCCTTCTTTTTCTTATTTTGTTTCCTAGTTTGATTGCTTTGTTATGGAGTCAAGAAGATTAGTTTCTCTTAGGAACATTCTCTTTGCTTCCAATTTGAATACGTATGTCATGCTATTTTGGAGACAGAACTATAAATAAAATTTGTATTTTGAAAACCCTACAATTTAAATAAAGAATAACCCTAGAAATTTAGAAAAGTTTATATAGCATGAGAATACACATTGACTAAGTGGGGAAAATGGATTTGTGTTTGTTAAGAGATTTTATAGTTATGGAGAGATATTAAAACAATTAGAGAAAAAGAGGGAAAGATGGAAAAATTTAAATTAAACCAAGTAGTTAATAGCCAGCATTTACTTAGACTATACTTTTGCAAAATGTGAATGAGTACAATGCACACAATCAAATAGATATCTTTCATTCTATATCAGTATCTGTGGACAAGTTCCTTTAATTTATTGTGTCACAGATCTTACCAGGACAACTTATGCAGATAAAGTGTTTGTATGTGATTGATACCATGTTCACAAAAAAAAAATTCCAGCTGATTCTACAGACCTTTGAAGTTAAGTCATTCAACACCATCTGTGGAGAATATAAAGTAAAATTTCATAGTATATTGAAGTTATGAGTCTGACAGGATTATTTTGTAAAAGGTATCAGTAATGTGACAGGAGAAAAGTCTGAAAAGCTAGATATTGTGGGCTCAATTGACTTGAAACTGAAACACATGGAGAAGCAGTAGTTAGTCACAGAACATAGGCATTGGCAAAGAGCAGGGATATGCGATTTATCTTTTTTTACTGTGAAATCGCTGAAGTGAAAATTAGTTAAAACTTTTCAACCCAAATTATAAGTCTCATTTCTGTGAAGTAATTGCTATCTATTTTACTCAAGTGGAAGAAGAGACTTGCACACACACAGCTGAGTTTGAGAAGGGCTCCTAGTTTTGATCTAACTTGTTTTCCCATGGTCAATTTAGGTCAACATGGTTTCATAATTAATTTTCAAAAACAACACATGTAAGCCATAGGCCCTTAAATATATATATACACACACACTCTCAGAAATTTTGATGTGCTGACTAGAGTTTCCAAAGTACTCTCTGAGCATGAGCTCCAGAAGGAAATGGTGAGTGGTAGAGATCAGAGATACCCTCCTTTAGGATATGGAGGTACCCATCTGCCAGTCAGACATGATTTCATGTGAGTTTTGTTTTTCTACAACATCTGGAATATTTTATATTCATATATTACTCGATAATAATTGAAAGGTTATGGAGACTGGGAAAAGTGTCTGATGAAGGGAAAAGGTAACTCTTGCGCCTATCTTCTAAAAGAGGGAAGAGGACATTGTCTGGCAAGCTAGAATGTGCTCCTGTGACAAAAGGACTTTCCTTCCTTTGGTGTCTGGGAAAATCAGAGAACTCTGGCACTCACAGGTGTCTCAACACATGTGAGCAGAGTAACCTGGAGTGACTGTAGCCAGGAGGCTGAATATTTCCCTTAGTCTTCCATTTTTCAGGCCACTTGCAGACTACTACATACAGTTCCTCACCCAAAGCAAGGAAGACATCATCAGGCTGGGGCAGACCTAAAGGATGGTCACCAGGCTGGAAGTGGATTACTTGCCCTGTGAGGAGAGACTGTATCTCAGAATATAACTGAGGTAAAAATGCCTGTAATAATGAACAACGACTTAAGTAGTACACCAAAATTTTTTTAACTATTCCAAACTGATGACACTTCTCTATCCATTGAGAATGGTTACAAAAACTATTTAGTCAATATTTAGCTGATGATAAAATCTGTTGAAGAGGTTTATAGGGTTGTTGTTGGTCCCTTGAGTCACTCAGACTCAGGATGTCCCTCACATCAAAGGTAATCCACCCAGACTGGATTACAGTGCATACATGGGATCATATAGAACAAATGCTATATAGACTGCGCAAGGATATGTATCTGGAAAGTGCTTTCATGTAGGTGAACAGCAGATGTTTCACATTGCATTAATAGTAAAAGTGAGCCATTTAGAGTCTAGGAACCTACTGAGTGTTTGCTATTGCTCAAACAAAGCTTTATTTTATAATAACAGCATGTCTTACAGTATAAAACCTAGAAATGTCTTTTCCTGGTACTAAAAAACCACTTTGATTCTAAAAGAAATGAAATGGCAGCCTTGAAAGAGCTCATATACAAAATTTTTATATGAATTACCAGAAATGTTATCAATTTACATTTATTTTGTTTTCATGCAGAAATTAAGAGATAGGTTGTACATTTTACACATAGGTCAAGAACTCATTTTAGCAGTTAAAATGAATTGCCTAAGTCAAGCATTTCAGCCTGAAAGGTTAAAGTGGCAAAAAACAGAAAGGCTTTTCTTTTCTGTTCATTCAATAATTTCTAGTTAAATCCTGAGCAGCAATAGATCATTGCACATGATTGTGTCACTTTGCATGTAATTAAGAAGATATTTATGAATTGTGATAAAAACATTCCATGTCGGGCTAACACACATCCTGAACGTGTCATAGGTAGTTCCTCTTAACAATTTATGACGGCTGCTAACAGTGCGGCACATTGACCTGTGGTTTGCACTGAACACCAACTGCCATCTGCACTGATGTATTATCTGCCAACATCATTGCCTCCAGATACCAAAACACATTTAGAAGAGAGTGGCAAGGCATTTCCTGTTTGTGATATTCCAGGTTAAGGAAACTTGTGAAATGATTAGAAGAAAGAGCAGGCAGTTAGGTGGAACTGAATTCTTCCAGCTCTGTGAATTTCAATGAGAATAAAGAAAGCAAAAGATCTGAAAAATACTTTCATTTCTCTTTCACAAATTATAGATTTCTCAGTTTCAGCTGGAAAATTAAATGTCAGAGTAAAATGAGAATTTCACAGTTATGGTATTTCAGATTTAACAGAAAAAATAAGCCTTTTCTTACCAGTGTAACAAGACTTCAAGAAGACTTCAGTCTAAAGATTTGATTTCATTATTTTATTTAGGCACTCCTGAATGCTTGTAGATTTACTTGTTCTTCATTAATTAATGAGTAGTTGGCACAAAAGCAATGAAATCAGTGCACTGTGAACCAAAAGATACCACAGATCAAGCCAGAGACACCAAAGAAAGCTTTGTTTATCCTGAGGTCAAAACCAGAAGTGCTGGGAACATGGACCAGAGACAACTGATTTTATTTCCTTATTTTTCCCATGAATGACATGATACATATATCAATTTGTGTGATTAAGTTTTACCATCTTATGTTATGCTCAGATTTTAGAGACCATAAGCGATGTGTCCTTATTAATGAAATAGGAGTCAGGAATTGGTACTGGGGTTTGTCCTGGCATTGATATAATTTGGTAGATTTTGATTTGCATGTCCAGAGCACTGCTTGGCATAGGCTAAGCTAGAATGTGTCCTGTGAGAATTCCCAGATGGAAATAGTGCTGAATGCTTTATAAAATCATGTCCAAGAAACGGTGTTGTTACAGATGGCATTAGTTCAATGCATGGTACCGTGTATGCAGTACACAGAGGCTTCTCTTCATGACTGCTAAATCCATATTGGAAATGCTGATCTTCCAGCACACGGGCAGGCAACCTGTGCACTACACAGGGAAAAAAATATCCTGGGAGAATTAGAGTCTAACTCTGCAACTTACTCACTGTGGAAGCATGTGTTGGTGGAGCTACTGTGCATTACCTGTAATTTGTCTCAATATTTATTCTAAATATTTTTTGTTTTAAGTGGGAGAAATACATGCATTTTAAGACACAGACTTGAATTAATAAAGAAATTATTTAAAGAAATCACAAATATTTTGTGAGCTGAGACCATATAAAAGTACTTGCATACTCTGCTGTGGTAAACCACCTTTAAGTGCAGTTTTGTTTTCCTTTTAGGCCAAGTCAGGGGTGGTGGACAGAAAGTGCAATAGAAAATGATATTGTAGGCTATTTACATTGTAAAACTAAAATAAAAATAAATTGAGAATACAAGTTAAGTTTTCCTTAGCAATAGTAGTTTGCCAGTATTATGTATCTGAAGCTTTGCAACTTTTGACTGGACTACTGTGTACTTTGCTGAATAGTTTGTGCATTTATGAGCTAATGACTCTAATGTTTATAAACGACAATGGAATAAATCAGCTAACTTCCAATTTGGTATTGTTTTTCATCAGTTTTCATAGTCGAAAATTTCCTATTCATTAAAGAATTAGAGCTTCCAATTTTTTTACTGTAGTTGACTCTTAGTTTCTGACATGTTTACTTGCCAGTAAGATCTGGGTGTACTCCCCTTCATGTCCTTGGAGACCTTTATCTCTTTCCTCCCTGCCCCCATGCCTAATGACTGTAACTAGAACTAGTTGAAAAAAACAGTGATTGGTTGTTCTCTATTGTCCTTAATAAATTAGAGCTAAGTACACTTAATTGGTCTTGTGGAGCGTGTGCTCTCCATTGGTACCACAATGATCATTGGATGGCTTTTTAACTATCTATACTTACATGTTTATATATTTAGGTATATTTACATTCTCATAAAACTTTCTACCCTGTTAATCCTGAAGATGTTAACAAGTCTCAGCCTTAGTTAGCTGTGTATCTAACTAGCTTAGTTAGCCCCTCCAACTATACCAACTAAACACAAAGGAAGACTGTTGCTCTAATTTCATAACTGAACCCTCAAAACCAGATGATTTTATAACCTGGAAAGATTAAAGGATGTGGTGAGAGGCATGTCAATCACAGGTAGAAAATCACTGTTGCCACCGGATCTGATTACTGCTGGCCGTTGTCTCCAGGAGAGCAGGGGCTTTCAGTTCAACTATATTACAGACAATTAACATCTCATTGAATCAAAAGGAAAACTCCTACTAACTCTGAATAGATATTTAGGCATTGAATAAAAATTTAATACAGTAGTGGAGATGAAAATGAGAATCTGGGCTTTTTAACTCGCTGCTGAGCATAGCATGGCAGCAGCAATTATTGTTTGATTTTTAATGCTGAAGGAACTGAGGCATGGTCAATTACCTGGACTCACAGAAGGGACTTTCCAGAGATGTTCTCAAAGAAGCTGCATGGATATTAAAGAATCACGATTCTCTTTTTCTGTGTTATGAAGATTTTAGTTTACTACTGTAAAGCTCCAAACCAGTGCTGGTGTATATACACAGACCTTTGATTACTCTGGAGTAAATGAATACATTATATCAGCTACAGGCCAGTCATCTACATTTATATGTCCTATTGACAAACAAAAGTAATTTATATTTCAAAGTCTTGAAACGTGGGAGAATATCATAAATCTAATTTTTTTTTTAAAAAGTGGAGAAAGGAGTATAAGAGGGGTTTTTGTTTGTTTTTCATAAATAAGCTAGTTAACAGTGATGATATGGGGACTATGGGTGGTATCCAGTACTGCACTCCTGTTGCATCCTGTGTTGTATGTTCAGAATTAGATAATGGTGAATAAATAAGAATTTTCTACAGATATATTAGAAAAAAAGAAATCATTACGTCCTCCTATTAAAGAAAACAACAGAGTTGTGTATCGACATTCTTTGAACAAGCTCTTTTATTTTTTGTCCAGTTGAAATAGCATCCTGTAAATCTCAGAATTTATAACAAAAATTTATTTTAAAATGCCTTAAAAATGAAGGATTTCACTATTAGTTTGGCAAAGAAAAAAAAATAAAAGAAAATCTAACAAGTAAAATTCAGAAAAAATTAGAAATTCTTTTTAGTTTTTCCCCTCTGTTGACAAGTCCTCAGTGGTACATAGAGCAATGCATTCACAACAAATGAGAAGAACGGTTTCTTGTACTAGTCTCAAGAGTGGACTCTCCACAATTAACTAGCTGGCAGCTTTTAACAACTGTGTGGTTTATTAACTGTGCATAAAATGAAGCAAGACTGCACAAGCTTGTCCCGCATTGCTCATTTCTCTAAATAGTCAGTAACTCATATTTTCTGTATATTTAGTTAATAGGAAAGGAAGAAACAGCATATTTAGTTAACTAGTACAGCTTGGATAATGGGCATTCTGGATGAATATAGCATCCCACAGTTAGAGTAACTAAATTAATGGTTGTTTTTCAACAGAACATGAAAATACTACAAATTACTGGTCTCAGTTCATGAAAAGTAGCTGAATTTATGAAAAACAAGCTCAACAAGTACATTGTAAAAACACTGAGAAATCACCATATGATGCTGGACTTTTTTTGACTACTTTGTGTAACATCCTGTCATTCATACAGGGGCACATTATATATATATATTTGAATATATAACTACACATCATAAGTAAAAGCCTGATGACAGCAACTTAAAGACCTCATTTACATAGGCTACTTTTATTGTTTGCAGAAGTTATTTCACTAACTTTACTAGAATATGTGATTTTCAAGTCACATTTAAAGTAGACAAGTAGCCCTAATTCCCAGTACCATGTGGGATTAGAAGGCATTCATTCTCTCATTTTACAGAATGAAAAATGAGCCTTTCTTTGTGTATACATATAATGATGTATGCAAGGACAGAGTAAATAATTTATATATATGTATGTATAAATGTGTGTGTGTAAAGTTGGAATATATTACTTTGGGCATTAAGCCGACAATAGGGAATAAGGGGTGGAATGTCCTGGGGTGACTGTGTGACACTGTATTCCCTATCGCCTGCCCCATGCAAGACATGGCTCCTGTGCCTTCCTGTATCTTTAAGCTGTTTCTCGGGAGAGGGGGGAGAGAAGCCAGGTGAATTTATCTGAGTGATTTGTGCGCAAGGACACGCACACTCCCCTGCGGCGGAGCAAAGGGAGCACCTTGCTGCTTTTAGTCAGCTCCTTAGGCTTCTATAGCAGGGAAGAGAGCATTCCTTTTGCTTTTCAGCTAGCTTCTTGTTTGTTAGCTAAAGCAAGGTGTTTCCTGGGGCTTTGGCTTCTTCTCTTCTGGACTGTTCAGCAACACCAGAACATCACTGGGAGGCCTTACACTGTGGCACAGAACGGTCCATGCCAAACCCCAGCTCTGGAGAGGAGAGAGCCACACCCACAAAGGTCTTTGAAAATCTTCCCAGGTCTTCTCCACAGTGAGAGGTTTTATTATTTAGCATTATTCATTCTTTTTGCTGTGCCTGCATGCACTTTGCATGTTAAATAAATCGTTTTTTCACTTTCCTCCGAGGAATTTCTTTCTGAACCTGATGGGCGAGGGGCAGCTGAAACCTGCTTTCTGTCAGAGGACATTCATTTCAGATGTTCCTCCAATTTGTTTCAAACCAAGACACATGGCAAGAGACATACTGGAATAGTCTTAATCATAATTTTATCTATAGGGCAATTCCAGTTCCCAAATAAGGGAAGAATTTATTTTTTCATCATTGACAGTTGGATTAAATGATGCTATGTTTACACAGCAAAATTTTCTGTTCCAATGCAACAATCTTTAGTGACTTAAATGCTATGCTTATTATAGATTCAGTATTGACTGCTGGATATTCTGCTAAATAACTATTTATATCTTTTAATCTGACTGGCTTTGTCCCATTTTGTGTGAACTTGCTTGTCCTCCAACAACAGTGCCTGTTTGTGAAAGAGAGGAAAAATATATTTTAAGTGACAATGTGAAGTGAAAGTAAATTGATATTAAATAGTGTAATGAGAACTTTCAGATAGGAACAGTCAAAAAGATGAGCATTTCAGAGGAACTTCATCAGGAAAATGGTATTTAAAAACAGGCTGATACCTTAAAGTGAAGGGTTTCATTGACCCTCACAGTAATCTAGCAGATATTTTAAGTTCTCAGAATTTAATGACATAGCTTCTTTGAAGGATAAAAGTTATGCTCGTCTTCTGCCAGATTTTCCTGAAAGATTAGTATAAAAGATAATATAAAAACATCAGCTGTGGTCAGAAAACTAAAGGTATTTATTGTCAAAAATTCATCTTCCAGTAAAGAAATGCTCTTGTCACTTGATACAGCAAAGGCATTTTGGCTGGTCACATCACTGACAGGAAGGAGAACTTGCCTTTACAAAACCTCTGAAGCCCAGGGTGCCCCAGGAAATACAGAAATACCTGCACGTAGATTATGAAAGTGAGAATGGAAAATCGATACAGCATCACATGCGAGATACAGGCATCACAGCAAGACTCGGGGGCATTAAAACTTGCTGATTGCCACCTCTTTCTTCATTACTTTCTAATTATCTGCTTCTACTTTCACTGCCAAACTGCTGCTTCTAAACACAAAGAAATTCTCATCTATGTCTTCTAATCCATTCTGCAGAGTTCTCAGGTGTAGAGCAGTAGAACAAGAGGAACTACAGTCTGAAACAAGGTCATGAAAGTGGCTTTCATGGACATGCCAAAGAGGAGAGATGAACATGTAAAGGTGAATATAAAAAAGTTAAATATGTCTGCTGCTCTCTCATTCCCAACTTAGGTATTCTTAACAGAACAGTTCAGACTAATTTTTATATTAATTTAAAAAAATTAATTTCTAAAGAATTATTTGTTATAAATATTTTTCTGGTCATTTCCCCTACTCCCTACCACTATAGGAGTTTTAGTATTTAGAAGGGAGATTTTTTGTGGAAGGTAATTTTTATTTGAGTTTATATTTAAGATAAGTTAATCTACAAGATTGTCTGAAAACTCAAGTATTTTCAGATCCTTTGATGTTAAATCAAAACAAATATGAAAATAGAAGGCTAGATCTAGAACACTGGCAAGGAAATAGTTTAATTCTGTAACCAAGACTGAGCATTGCTAAGACAATAGAACAATAAAATAGGCCCTAAAAAGTAAATGGCCCTATGCTGTATTCAACTACACAAGTAATAGCTTTGATGCTCTATTTACCAGGGTTTTTTTTATTATTGTTATAATTTTGTTTAAACTCTGATAGCAGTAATTTACCTTTTCCCCCTTGATAATCCATGTCTCATTCCATTCCAACCTGCAACTCAGGAGAATATTCCATGGAGAGTCATCCTTTCTCAGAAGGCATAAAGGTTTAAAAGGCATTGTAAAGGCAGCTCCAGCAGAGCTGTTCTAAGAGAAACATCCAAACATCCTGAAGTCAGCTCATATGCCCAGAGTTAAAGGCCAGTGACTCCTCTGCCGGTGCCTGGACTTAAGAGTAGGACAGAGACAAAACCATCACAGCAGCATATGAAAAAATCTGAGGAAAACAAGGACCAGGTAGGTGAGGTGTCCCCCATATCCAATTTAGGCATACATACACATCACCTTAGCAAATGACAATTCTACATAAAAGATGAAGACACTAAGTGAGGGCTAAATAATATAACAAACTCCTTCTGACCTGAAATCATGATGTTAAAAGATGCTACTGCCAGGCTCTTGCAGAGAATAACTCTTTAATTTCTGTCTTATTCAAACTGTTTGAGAGTGTGGGTAAGTGCCTGTTTTAATTTGTGCTTGAAGTGTCAGGGCACTTGTGCCCAGTCACAGGTCAGCATTGAACATCAGCTGGCCCAAATAACTGAAGGTACTTTGCATAAATGGAGATGATCACTACTGTTTTTGAATTGAAATGAACAAAGCAATGCATGTGCATGCACAACCATAGCCATGTGTAAGCAAGGGTATTTACACATTTTATACAAACAGCTCTACAGTGAAGGAAACAGTGGGAGCATTGCTGCAGGAGGAAGCCAGGAGAGATAAGGAGAGCTCATTTTAGGCTCAGAGCTGACCAAAAGCCAGATTTGGATTTATGAATAAGAGGTAGCCTCCTCTTGTTTATTCTCTTTGAAGAAAGGAGAATCTGTAATTTTCCTTTGCAAATAGGCTAACTGAAAAAAGATTTTTTGTTCCTCTTGTGGTTTCTGTTTGGGGTTTTTTTGTTTGGTTGGTTTATTTTTGTTTTGTTTTCTTGGTTTTTTTTTCTTTTGTTTTTGTTGGTTTTTTTTGTTTGTTTGTTTGTTTGTTTGTTTAGGGGATTGTTTGTTTGTTTTTTTTTTATTTTTTTTTTCTGTCTGTTGGGAACACTCTGACACTGATTCTTTCCCAGCAGAAACAACAGCTTATTTGGGATGTTATCTTTGTAAATAGCTTTGCATATCTTGACATTATCTGCTTACTTTTGGGTTATGATGCAAACAAGTACTTTTCAAGAATATGACTTGAAAATAATTGATACTAAACAATACAAGCCTAATTATTGCACTTAGAACCAAAGCATATTCTTGCATGCTATGGAAGAGTGTCCAATTCCTTTGAATAAACAATATTTTCTCTCTGTGCCTCTTTTTTTCCCACCCTTCTACAGATCCCCCACCATGCTTATTTAAAGAGATATGCATTGTTCTTTGGGGGGAAATAAGCCTGTCAGCCCAGCTTGTGTGATGGTTTTATAAAGATTTATGTGGAAAGATGCCACACAGTAAAAGACTATCACCTCTGCTGAGCCATGCAAGGGGTATTTCTCCTGGCCTTGGTTGGAGAGATTGCTGACTCCTACATGCCTGCAGAAAATGAGAAGATCAGAGATACAGTTGTGTATTAGAACAAGGGATAAATACAAACATGTAAAATAAGTGTATTAGCCTAAAAGTTCTAGTAAAAATGTGTTTCCTTGAAGGCACAGCTCCTTGTAAGTGATGTAGTGGTTTGTCTCCTCTGCTTGTATGTCTAGAGGCACATAGGTATCATGCAAAACTGTTCTCCCTGGGATAAAATGAAAAGATCAAGTAAAAACTGACAGATTGTTAACAATGTGGGGGTTTAGCCTACTCCTGGTCATACAGCTTGGCTGAAGAAAGTATAGCACAAGGTATATGAAGGTTTTTAGGTAATGCCCTGTGTAACTAAGAGGAGATTCCCCATGCAGGTAGAGCTCCTTGGCTGAGGCTGGTAGGACAAGTCTTTTCTGCTTAAACAAAGAGGATCAGGCTCCTCTCTTACTGATAATGCTGAAAATTTCTGCTGTCAGTGGAGTTTAACAATTTTAAAATAGGCAGCAGGAAACGTCTATGGCCATAAATCTTAATACTTTCCCAAAATGAGAAATAAGCTATTTCTTGTGGTAATTTTGCTTTTTTACAGCATTTATACATGCAATGTAAATTAAAATATTTAACATCACAGAAAAAAAAGAGAAGATGGCGGAAACACAGAATCATGTCAAGCAGGCAAGCTGAGATCTGCTTTGCACATCACTAGTGCTTCTCTGCTTAAATTGTGCTTGCTATTAGCTACCACAGTGCTAAATGCTTTAGATAATGTACATTTCAAGGAAATTAGAAAAAAATATCCAGAGAATGTGTAGGTAGCTTCCATTAGCAGTAACTGGAGTTTGGGCACAGTTGCAACTTACAAAATCCTCAGTTTGAAACCTGTTATCAGATACTTATTGCAGCCTAGGAGTGGGAGCATGGGAACACTGAATTAACACACCACTTTTCCAGACCCACAGTCTTTGCAAAAGCTAATTTCTTAATTATTTCTTTTCTTTTTCTTTTCTTTTCTTTTTCTTTTCTTTTTCTTTTTTTTTTTTTTTTTTTTTTTAAGTTCCAAGTTTGGTTTCTTCTCTAGAATTTTTAGCCAGAATAAGATTTTAAGAATTGGTATAGGAATACAAAAAAAAAGTTTTGCTATTTGTTTTTTTCCAGCTAACAGAGTAGCCACAGTTTTTATTCTTTCAGTGTCATTTAAGGCCAGTCTCTCTACTCATGAGATTGAAAGCCCTTAACGAAGCACTGAAAGTACATTTAGTTATTTTAAGGGTAAGACTGACTATGTTGTGTGAGATGTAGTACAGACTGTGTCATTAGTACAGGATTTGTGAAGTGGACACATGCCAGAAATCCACCAGATGTAATAAATTGTCTTGGGAAGTTACTCTGTTAAATAATTGTCAGTAACCTGAGGCTGAGTATTCATGAATCTGTTCAGCTTAAGTGGATGTCTTAAAAAAACCGTTTACATTTGGGTATTTGAACTTTATTTTATGTAACAATGAAAGTCCCTTTGAGCCTGGAAAGGATGATCCTTACAAACCAGAGCCTTTGGAGGCTGCCACCTGCCGGGACAGAGGGAAAACACACGGAGTCCAGCCGGGCAATACAGTGCATCACTCAGTGGTGCAGCTTCAGATTTATGCCATTTCGAGAGAGTTTAAGTGGATTTCCACCCCCCCTCCCCGCCCCCGCCGTCGCTGTTAAATTTAGAAAAATATTCTGGATTAACACTGATGAAAAATCTATTTGTCAGACCAAGACTCTAGGTTATTTGAGAAGTATCTGCAAATACTATTTTTTCTTGGTATTTATGTCAGTGCAAGATCACATTTTCAGAATTGTTGAGTAGTGTGTCCATGAAGGCACATGTATCAGCACATCTGAAATCATCCTTTGTCAGCTACAACTACAGTTCAGGCACTACCTGCAGAGAGCCTCAGCTGTGGGCTCTCAGGGTTAGACTGAGATAGCAGTGGAGATACTAGGTTTGATAGATAACTGAGCTCACAACTGAGTGGTTCAGAGAGATATTAACTCTCCTGTTATTATGTGGATAATAAATATTTCTAGTGCTTCTGGATAGATTTGATTATTTATGTGTGATAAAAAATCCAAGAAGTGGAGTAGAGAAGATACAAAAATTTTGGTTAAAGACAAAACCATGAGATAGAGTGATTCCAGAATTCAATTTAAATAGAATCAGGGGAAAAAAAAAAAGTTGAAGTTAATTTTTTAGCAATTAAGAAGCCTCTAACTATCAGAAAAAGTGAAAATCATTTCTTGAGTAGATGTTGAAACAGTTGCTTGGAATTCGCATCTCTTTCATACTCTTCTTCGTGTTCTTCTGACTTGTCAGAGTTTTTTCAACTCACAATTTTAAACAAAGCATAATTTGCATATTCTTTTAAAAAGCAAAATTATATCCTTAATATTTATTTAGAATACAACTAAAAAAGCCCAAACAGAGGTGCTGTTTTGGTGTGCAGAGATTTATCAGTGTACAAACACTTTTTCATGAAAACATCATTTTCATAATGCATCCCACAGAAGATAATGGACCAAACAGTTACCTTAAAGTCAGAGCTGACACTGGCAGTGTGACACAAAGTCTTTATTATCTTGCAGACATGTATAATGTGAATTTCTCCTGAAACTCAACATCACAGTGATAGAATTTGGTCCACATGCTTATTATCTCTACATCAGGACTTTACAGAGATCAAAAAGGATCCACAGTTTGACTTCTGTCACTTGGCTTCCACTGGACTTCTTAATTGCAGTAGCTGTTACTTGCCTCTGCTGTTGTGAAGGTCATAGAACAATTTCCATGATATCCTGGTGTTCTCACAGCTTTCTGATGCATTTCCCTTTGGAGCTGAAGTGTTCTGTGCTTGGTCTCTGTACCAAGAGCAAAGTCCCTGTGGTTGGTTTAAAGTCCTAAGAGAGTTAAAAGAAGTACATGTTCTTTTTAAGTTGTCCTTTTTTAACTGCAGACCAGGGAAGTTACACCATTTAGAGCTGCTGAAACAATGGTCCAGGCTTCCATGGAGTAAATGACATGAGACAAACTGAGAAGTTTTGATGAATTTGGCCATGTCTGCTCTAAGCTAGCACTTTGCGTTAACAGTGCTGAGATAACTGAATTGTATTTTACTCCTAAGTCTGCACTTCATAAAACTCCTAGTTAAAACAAAAAAGGTAGATTTTTTTTTGCCCTAAAATATTGATTGGATCCCTCTACTGATTCATTTTCATGTTTTATCTCAGAGGACTTTAAAATCCCATTTTCATATGTGGAAGGCCGGTGTAATCATTAAATTGTTAAATTGGAGAGTTGTAGTTAAGTGTGTTAAACATATTTTCCAGCTGTTCAGTTGTAAATAAGAACTGAAAAAAAGATGAGAAAAGAAAGTATTTTCTCTTTTCCCAACCAAGTGCCAAATAAGTCCACCCAAGTTGCTGCTAATCATGTAAACTCATGGCCCATATTTTTTGATCAGCCATAACTTGTATTTCTTCCTAGCTATGGAATTTTTAGGCAGGGTAACATGGACAAGAGAGGAGATCAAAGAGGAATTTTCTTCGAATTTACCTCCAATCTCCTATGAAATATAACTGTAACTCACTCACTTGATCTGTAGTTTATTTTGTTTTTTCCTTTTCCTTTTCCTTTTCCTTTTCCTTTTCCTTTTCCTTTTCCTTTTCCTTTTCCTTTTCCTTTTCCTTTTCCTTTTCCTTTTCCTTTTCCTTTTCCTTTTCCTTTTCCTTTTCCTTTTCCTTTTCCTTTTCCTTTTCCTTTTCCTTTTCCTTTTCCTTTTCCTTTTCCTTTTCCTTTTCCTTTTCCTTTTCCTTTTCCTTCTGCTCTCCCACAAGTGTTCTTTTTTAAAAAACCCACAGCATTCATCTCATGAATGCAAGAAATAAAATTGTTGTTTTCTTAAAAAAAAAAGTTTATGAGGCCATTGTTAACTAGACAACTTAGGAGAAGGTAATTAAATATTTTCATTTATGACTTTCATATATTAGATCAACTCCTCAGCTGACATAAGCAAGCACTTTGTTACTGATCCCAGAGGAATTACATACCTGGGTCACTTTGATTGTGGAGATGCACTGCTCTACAACAGTACCACAGTATCTCACAAGAACATGTTTTATTTTAACAGCTGAGCTCTCAGGTACATTGACACTATATCAGAAACTCTTTTTTTTTTTCCCAAAAATAATAAAAAATTTCATGCTTAAATTTTTTGTTTGTTTGTTTCACATGTCATATTCTACTCAGATGCATGTCTGTCTGGGGGTGACTTTATGATGTCTATCCCCTATCGCCTGCTCTATGCCCAGACATTAATCCAGTGCCTTTCTGTGCCTTTAGGAGAGGAGAGGGGGAAGGTGGTGGAATTCTTTTGGAGGCTTGTGTTCAAAAAACAGAGATAACTTGCTGGTTCTTCTCCTCAGCTCTCCACTTCTGCAGCAGGGAAGAGAGTTACATTCCTTTTGCTTTTCATCTGGCTTCTTGTTTGTTAGCTAAAGCAAGGAGTTTCCTGGGGCTTTGGCTTCTTCTTCTGCTCTTCTGGACTGCTGAGCAACACCAGAAGGGACTGGGAGGCCTTACACCCCAGGCCAGAGGGGCCCATGGCGAATCCCAGCTCCAGAGAGGAGAGAGCCACACCCACAAAGCACTTTGAATCTACCCAGGTTTCTTCTCTTCAGCGAGAAGTTTATTATTTAACATTATTCATTATTTTTTCCCTTTACTCCGAGGAATTTCTTTCTGAACCTGGTGGGGGAGGGGCTGCTGAAAGCTGCCTTTTATCAGAGGACATTCATTTCAGACATTTTCCTCCAAATGTGTCTCAAACCAAGACAATGCCATATTTTGTATCTGTGTAAAGCAGTATATCTTAATTCAGTTGATTTAATAAAAAGGCAACAAGATTTTGAAGTTCAGGGAGTATCATTCTAAGGATAGCTGCCTTATTTATTAGGTCATAGGATTTTATTCAATTAAATTTATCACAGGTGACTTGGGTAGTCACTGTGTTCACAAAACCATGACTTCTCTTTCTGAGCTTCATTGGATATTACAAGAAATTAGCTTAGGAAAATAAATTGCCTAAAGCAAATCCATATGCTACTCAAGATAGAAAATAAGGTGGCAGAAAACCTGTCTTTGCTGGCCCCCAAAAAATCCTGGAACAGATAATGGAGATATATGTACTTAGTCACTTTTATCTACAAGAGTATGTAATTGTATATGCTGATTTCACAGTAATAATTGTGATTATTTTGTTTTGTATTGAATTCAGGCAAAGAAACCTAACAAGAAATGAGAATTTCCATGACCTACATACTATATACTATAAAAAGGGACAATTATTAGTTATGCATAGTTCTTAGAATATTAACTGACTATATTATTCAGTGTCATTTTATTATTCATCTTAGACTTGATTAAACAACTGTTAAGAGCAGGGGAAAGTTGTCACTTATATGCTTGTCTGTCAACCCACAGCCTTTAGCATTGTTGTTTACATACAACTAACAAAACGAAGTTAAAATAATTTTTAATCACATCTACAAACACAGAAAAAAATGTTCATCCCTTTGCAATCTGTGTGCAAAAGAAGGAAAATATCAAACCCATAGTCTGCAGGTAATGGACTTTCAAGGACAGAATGTTTCTATAAATGAAGTTAATTGGACAGTATTCATTCTTGCTCCTCATAGTGTTTTGCAGCATTTCAGAGCCCTGCACAGTGAATGGTGAAGGCCATTGATTTTTTATGGTACTTCAGGATGCCAAGTGGTAAACAAAAATTATAAAAGGCGTAATGCAGTCCCAAAGTGAATGCAGAGCTACATTCATTGCTTTGGATTTGCTGATTCACAGAAACTGATTCCAGTCGTATTCTCATGATGATAGCTTATAATGATGAAAGGACTCCCTAAATAATTTCAGTCCTTGCATTCATTCTGGAGCTTTTTTTTTTTTTT